>JAJONR010006607.1:0-32625 GCA_029582245.1 Solanum etuberosum | reverse complement strand
ATATATATGTCTCTTAATGATATAGAAGATATTATTATAAATAAAACTTGTACAGAATTCAACCTTCTTATATAAGGAAACCATACTAGACAAACTTAATTTAGAGTTGAGAACTTTAGAAGTTAATATTGCCTATTCGAAGTATGTGCAATAAGTTGGTGCTAGTACAATTTATATTATTCATATTTGGGTTCACCTCATCACGAAAGTACTATTTCATATGTACTTACTTCTCTTTTGTCAAGTACTGCATCTCTTTTGTGATGCATGTATGGACTCTCAGGGCGGCACAGATCCTCACTAGGCACACTACTCATTCCATTGACTTGTGGTGAACCCTATTTATTATTGAGGCACTTTTGCTTATGAAGTAACATTTTCTAAGTATCGATTTTTATCCATCCTTTAAAAAGCTATTCATTAGAGTATTAATCTAAATTACTTTATACACCTCTTTATGCATTTTAATTAGCTAATACTCTATCAATTTGAACAATAAGGATATTTTACAATAAATTCAATTTGATGAAACGGTAATTATCAAAAAATAAATTATAATACACATTTTTACCAGATATTCTTTAATTTCAACTCAAAATTAGAAAAAGACATTTTAAAAATGCTACACAAAAGAAAGATAAGTTTTAGCAACACTGATTCAAGTCATACAACCCCCCCCCCCAAAAAAAAAAAAAACAGAACAATTCTTTCAGACATTTTTAGGAAGAGGAAAAGACGCTATAAAAATAAAACACGACTGCGGAATCGCATAAACAATAGCTATGGAAAAATACAAACATTAGTTGTTTACCATGTTGGGATGATGAATGTTGTTTGGTTCCTTTTGCATAGGAGAGTGAGTGGTCATTGGAGTTCCACGGCGGCACACCGGCAAACAAAGAAAAAAGGTCCCAAACGGTCCTACTCAGCACACAATTTGTACGTTTTACTATTATTTTCTACTCATTTACTTGTTACATATGAATGTGAAATATTCAGACATAATTATTTTACCAGACTATCTCAATTAATTAATGTTTAGTGGAGTATCAGATTTTGAAAAATAATTTGGTCAAAGAAGAATTAATGCTGAAATTAAGACATAGAAAAATGTAATTGTTTTTCTTTATTTTAAAAGTGAAAAAATAAAATAAAAATTTATTTTTGAATAGTAAACAAATATAAACAAAGTGAAAACATAATAAACTTGGGGTAATAACGCAGTGGGTCTGCAAAAATAAAATAAAAGATGACTCATATTTTTGCATTTTAGCTCTAAATATGAGGAGTTTATGTATTATATATGTTAGTATATAATTGTTGATTTATATGATTAAGAAGTCAAAGCCAAAACTTCATTATTAGGAAAAAATTAGGGTGTGTTTGGTATTAAGGAAAATATACTCCACAAAAAAATATTTTATTAAAAATTCATACGCGTAATTGGTCATATCAATAATTTCATGAAATGGTCATCATATATCATCATAGTTGTCCGACTCAATAATCATTTTTGTATCAAATTGGACCCATACGATCATCATTCATATTTCAATCTCAGACTTACGTGGTCCACATCAATATATCATATTTCAATCTTTAATCCTTCACAACTCAACTCCACAACATTACATATGAGGAAATAACTCGGTCTTTAACACATTATATTTGATCATGAATTTCAATAGATACATAAATAGAACATGTTGTTAGGTGTATAACTAGCACAAATGCATCAACAATGCCTAACTCATATCAAAACACGACATGAAAATCAATGCTAAACATTTTAAGTAAATTTCCTTTTACTAGTCTCTGAAAACGTGTGTTGCACGCTTGTCCCTTACCACATTATAAAATTTGTACATTATTGACTTTATGTGCTTAGCTATTTATCGCATATTATTTTTATAAATATGATAGGTCTTATATATTGACTAATGTGTTTATATATGGAGCTTATATTTGCGTTCAAAAAAATAATAATGAAAAAGAGGATTTGAAACATAATCTGTTAGTCTAAAATATATTTTTTATATACTGAATATATGTTTATCTATATATACACAACCATATGTCAATATAGGAACAACTAGTACCAGTTGTATGAGGGGATTATTTTATTGATATTATATTCTGCTTTGTGGGACCCATGCTTTATTTTCCTTCTTGGCCTTTTCTCTCTCCTTCCTCATTTTCCCTCGATTTTGTTTTTTTAAAAAAATTTAAATTTTATTTGGAAATCAATTTAATTACTCCCTTAGATTGTTCTGATGAAAATACTTATTACTTTTTTACTTATTTGTTTTAATAGAAAATGTTTTTCAAATTATAATTTTTATTATTTTATAATTAAAGGCTGTGAGCATAAAAAAAATTCAAGTTAATTCTTTGAATGGTCACTTATCCCATTATAATTTACCACTAAAATTATTTTTGTTTCTTTTCCTCCCATTTTTCATTTATTGTACTTTAAAAATTTTTGCCTTTACATTTGACGTCTTTTTAACTTCTACTTTTAGGACCCATTTAAACATAAAAATTTATTTATTTATTTATAAAATAATTTTCACTTTATTTGAAAATAGGTTTTTGACCATGAAAATTTAAAACACAACCTTTTCTTTCTGAAGGTATATTTTAAATTTGGAAATATGTTGGTATAATATGTTTTTTCACCTCATTTTTCACTTTGAAATTTTATATAACTATAACATGAACATTATTTTGAATAGTTTTTTTGCAAAAATAAAACATAACTCTATTTCCAACTCTAACTCCATATATTTCAAATACAGTAAAAATATACATGAATTTTATAGTCAAATGCCTAATAGTAATGATCATAACCATGCTTTTTATGTCGATAACTTCTAAATATTTAATGTGTAATACAATAATAAGTGTTTCATTTTATATTCAATTGTATTTATATTAGAGATTCATTTTACTAATTTAGTTTTATTAATTATATTTTGAAATTTAAAATTTTATTATTAATATCTTATGTAGTTATTTAATGATAATAATAATAATTTTTTAAAATATTTTCTATTAAGATAAATAAGTAAAAAGATAAATTATTTTCATTATATAAACCGAGGGAGTAATTAAATTTGTTTCAAATTAGATTTAGAGAAAAGTAACAGAGAAAGAAAGGCCAACAAGGAAAATAAAACATGATCCCACGCATCAAAATATAATATCAATAAAATAATTTCCTCATAATACAATTTTTTGTTGTTGCATGACAGAACCAGCTGTCTTTTAGTTTGTCATTCAACTTTTCTGAAGTCTTCTGATAATTGTGTTGTGCTCTAATTGCTTAGAAGGAAAAAAAAATGATCAAAGAAAAATGAAGGTAAGTTAAGTTAACTTAAAATCCTCACTGTTCAGGGTAAAAAAAAAAAGATCCTGAAATATACACATAAGCTGTGAATCTTTGATTGAATTATACAGAA
Organism: Solanum etuberosum; assembly: GCA_029582245.1. Taxonomy (NCBI): domain Eukaryota; kingdom Viridiplantae; phylum Streptophyta; class Magnoliopsida; order Solanales; family Solanaceae; genus Solanum; species Solanum etuberosum. The sequence continues at coordinate 29,164 of JAJONR010006607.1, read as the reverse complement.
GATGATAGTAAGAGGGATGTTAAAAATTCAATAAGTTACTTTAGTAGTTAAAAATTGATCAAAACAGGGTGTTGTTGTATCATGTTTTGCAGTTCTACTAGGGGTGACAAATGGGTGGATTGGATCGGATATGGATGGATTGAGTTAAAGTGGATTGGATCACAATCTACCCATATAAAATATGAGTAAATATGGATTTGGTCAAATATGGTTTGGGTAAAATGGTTGTAACCCACTTTAATCTCTTAAAGTCAAAAAATATTAAATCAAAGCTAAGTTGTTAATACCTCAACCCCTACCATCCCACCCTAACCCCTATACCCACCCACCCCACCCCCAAAAAAAATTTAAAAAGACATTTTTTGAAAGAAAAAAAAAATTGGCAACCCCTACCCCTACCCCCCAAAAAAAAAATTTGCCAACGGACCCCCACCCCCAAAAAAATTTTAAAAAAATCTTTTTGTTTTCGAAAAAATAAAAAAAATAATTTTTTTTTGCCAACCTCCCACCCACACCCAAAAAAGCTTTATAAAAATTTTCAAAATTATTTTTTTTACCCCCACCTCCATCTCACCCCCAATTGTTTATATTTTATTTTCAAAATATAAATAGTGCAATTAGGAAATTTTATGATAAGAGGATGATATATGGGTATATATGGATTCTCATGTTTATCCATTTTGTTTATATTTATATGAGCTTAAATAGGTTGAAGTCCATATTTACTCATTTAAAAAAATATGAGTGATCCATTTAATTTAATATGAAAAAATGGTTCCATTTCACTTATATGGGGCTGGAATTGTCACCCAAAGCTCTACTCAAATTTGAAAACATCCTTCAAAGGCATAGTGATATAGAAATAAGTGGCTGGCCAAGAAGATGCATATGAAAGTAATAATCATGTACCCATTTTGTCTCAATGCATAATATAGCACAACTCTTAATCAAGAATTTAGAACTCACAATCAATAACTTAATTCATATCAAGAATTTAGAACTCAGAATCAATAACTTAATTAACTCATATCAAGAATTCTCGAAACTAAGGGTATAACTTTAGATTAAACTTTTACTAACTGAATTAAGATGTAGGACGTGAGGACGAACTCAGTCCGTCATCATAAATAGACTTATATACCTAGAAGAACAAAGTTCTTGAAGAAGTTTGAAGAAGAACTTGATTGGAAGCCTTGAAACCCTACCTTTTGTCTTCTTTGCGGTTTTCTTTGAGTTGGGGGAATTGAGAGCATAAAATAAAAGAAATCTGAGTACTTGGTAGAATATATTCCCCTAATTGAAGTTAAAACGTCATGGCTTGGGCATAGGAAAAGTGGGAAAGGACAAGAAACCCCACTTAAAAAGCTTTCAAAAACCTTTGATGGGGCCATCTATGATTCGTGGTTTGAACTACGTACCGTTGATCCTATCTGTGAAATTCATATTGAAATTTTAAGGCTGAAAAGTTCATTCTACGGGTTCAAACTACGGCTCGTAGAGGTTCCTACGACCCGTAGATGGGTCTGTAGGAATCAGACCCCAAACTTTGACCCCTGGTACTTTTTCCACGAGTCAATAGTACAGATCGTAGCTCTATCTACGACTCATAGAAGGGATTCGTAGGTCACTGACTCAGAAAACTATGTTGTGGTAGTCTCTGGTAAAATAATCGTATATTTTTACTCCAAACTCGAAATGAGGCAAACTTGGTAGTGTTGGAAAGGGAACTCATAGATCTTTAATTTGATAGGTCATTGGCCATCTAATTCATTATGTGCTGAGATATATGATCATTTGAAGTTGACCTAAGTAGAATCTTATATAAAAAGCTTAATCGATAAGGGAGCTTACAACTCAACTTTGTGCTGGGAGATTCTTGCGACCTTAATTCATATCTAATTAAATTCATTCCCACACTAAAGATTGACTTTGACACCTAAGAACAATTTAAGAATCACCCCATACAACCTTATATGCAAATGAAGAATGGTTCGGATCTTAAGTTAGAATTTTTCGTGGTGTTACTAGAATATAAACTAATAACTTATTTAAACTATGAAAAAGGGTTAAAAATTCCTTTGAACTGTGCAAAATTAAACATTTAAACTATTTTGTTTTTAAACTGAGGGTCTTTTTATTCAATTTCATATAGTTTAAGGACATTTTTTATCCTTTTTCGTTTAAACTATTTTGTTTATAAAAATACAAAAGATTACTCCCGTAAATGAATAAATAGAATACATTGTTTTATTGTTGAAAATCGTAAGTAAAAAAAACGTAAGTTTCTAAAAATTGCTTTACTATTGAAAATCCCAAGTTTCTAAATATGGTTGCCATATTGTTGAAAATTGTAAGTTTCTAAATATTGTTTTATTGTCGAATATGGTAAGTATGAAAATATTTTATTTTCCTAATTTCTTACGAATTGGGTTTCTAAATATTGTTTTAATGTTGAAAATTGTAAGTTGAAAAAAGAAAAAAAACCTAAGTTTCTAAATATTATTTTATTGTTGAAAAAAACTGGTAAGTTACTAAATATAGTTTTCCCAAGTTATTACCAATTGGATTTCCCAGCAAGGCAAGGGGATTGAAGCTAGTTATAAATATGGGATTTCTAAATTGTCCCCATTGCGTTCAACTTTATACTTTTTGTTTCTAAATAGTCACAACTCATAAAATTACTAAAATTAGTTTAATTCATTCAAGAGTCATGGAGTTTGAAGAAGAAGGGTATCGATTTCATCCAAGAGATTCAGAGTTATTCACATTCCTTCTTAGGTTTGTCGCTGAAAAAGATTTGTGTGACTATGGTTTTATTACGGAGTGTGATGTTTACAAACAAGAACCATGGGTAACTTATGGCTATGGGCGTCATTGTGGAGGAGAAGATGATGGGGATACTAATATTTTTCGATACTTTATTTCGCCGAGGCATAAGAAGAACAAAAGTAATGAGAGATTTTGCAGAGTTGTGGGTAAAAATCTAGGGACTTGGAAACAGCAAGATAAGGGGAAATGGGTTAGGAGTAAACAGAGCAAGCCTTTGAATATGGGACGCAAGAAGAGTCTCTATTATGATACTAAGATGTGTAGTCCTGATGATGGCAAGTGGCTCATGAAGGAATATGTTTTTTGTGAAGCTATTCTTAGAAAGTTCAAAAACTCTAATTTTAGAGATTATTGTATTTGTGCTATAAAAACGAAGGCCGAAAAAAACTCTGCTAATTGTTCTCGAAGTAGTAATGTGAGTACAACTGTTATGGATTTTTCTGATGAACAGAAGGTGGATACAAAGGTGATTTCAGGGGTAAATTCTGTTGTGCCGCGGATGGATGAGGAATATAAGGCGGTCACTCTTATCAATATTGTTGAACCAATGGTGCAAATTCAAGAGGCTTCATCAGGTGAAGAGAAGATCAAAGAGCTATTAGAAAACGATGATCCTGAAATAACACTTATGTGGAATGAGGACTATGGAATGATCAATCATCCTATCAATGTCGTTGAAAATCCAGAGATGGAAGTTGATGATGTTGAGGTGCAAATTCAAGAGGCTGCTGGTGAAGGGAATGGTGTTTTGGAATTTGAGAACACAATGCCAGAAAATAATCCGCCTAAGGAATCAGCACACCTGCAGCAAGATTGTCCTTTTGGTGTTAATGAGGACTGTATTGCAAGCTTTGTTGGAACTATGATTCAACAACCTATGATTCCTGACTTTGCCAATGTGAAGTCAAATATAACTGTGCCTGAAATATATGATACTTTGGCTGAATATATGGGTGTCAATGTATTCATGAATCCGGACGATTTTCTGCTGATCCATCCTCTTGATTTTTCTAAACGAGCAATAGTAGAATCTAATCAACATCCGGTGCAGATCACTCAAGAGGCTGCTGGTGAAGAGAATGGTCTGTTGGGGCAAACTGTGTCGCCTTTTTCCAAAGTTCAAGAATTTTTTATGCCAGAAAATAACGTTCCTGAAATGTTCGATACGGGTGATACATTGTTTGAGATAAACCAGACACCACAAGAAGCATCTGAGACACTTTGTGAAACAGAAGAATCCAGCTTTGTTGCAGACCTTACAGAAGCCTTGTTAGATCATGAGCCTTTGAAGGATATATCGGATGCAATTAGGGCGAGTAAGAGTACATTATTGTTGGACCAACAATCTTGGCAGTCTAACGCGCATTTACAAGATATGCTGCTCTGAAGAATTGGACAGTTTCAGCTAATTTTGTGGACAAAACTAACTAGCTAGGCTCAGTATTTTAAAACACTATCAGGAGTTTTGTGCATGCTTCTTAGTCCTTCTGTTTGATGTTTCTTATAGTTTACGTAAATTCTATTTGTCCAACTTTAGTGTTCAATTTCTAATTTTGACAAAGGAACTGTTATTATAAGCTTTATCACTTGTTAGAAAAGTTCATACAGTCCCCTCTAAATGAAATTTTTTGCTCTGTCTAAACCATATCTACATTCATTCAAACATATAGGTATTGCTAGCTGATCGATTTATCTAGGTTTTCTTTAAATTTATATCTCCAATTTTATGTGATCGATTTGAAGTACGAATGTAGTAATGAGGAATCAATGTCCAAATTTATGTCACCTTTATTTTTTGGGACTATAGTGCTTCTCAATCGTTGAAAGAAGAGGAGGAATTTCTCGGTATGTTCAAACACTCTCCTTGCATTATTCGCTGTTTTGGAGCTAATCTCTCCTTCGAAGATGAAATCGACCTTTACAACTTATTGTTGGAGTATGCATCCGGAGGAAGCCTTGCCAATCGTCTTCGGAACTTTAATTCACTGCCGGAGTTTGAAGTTAAAAAACACATAAATAATGTTCTTTTAGGGCTCAGTTGCATTCACAGCAATGGAATTATTCAGTGCGACATCAAGCCTGACAATATTCGACCAAACTGCCAAGATTGCTGATTTTGGGCTCTCCATGACTTTTGAACAGGGCATGAATTGGTGTGTAACTGTGACAATAGATAGATCCATAAATAAAAATTGATTTGTAAAAAAAGTACGTCTGGGCTTGATCCCTCTTAAGAATTAGTTTTCGGGTATGTAGGCAGTGTGTGACAAAGATGATCTCACGTGCAGCCCCTTATTAGTTTAATTAAAAAAAAAAGTTGTATAGTTGATCAACATTCTTTATAAAGAAATTAAAGGGGAATTATTATCTCTGTTGTGCCACAGTAAAATGATTGCACAGCTCTCTTTTATGTTATCTATTAGTGTCAAGTGTGCTAGTCCAATTTCAAACTCTGTTGCAGATTCATTTGTATGATGATCCATCTACTACTCTTTCAATTTCAAAATTTGCCTTATGTCATTTAAATTTCTGAATTATCTTTCAGTGATCTATCTAGAAACAGGCTTTTCCCACCTCGAATCAATTTGAAATTTGTGTTATAAAATATGATTTTCCCACCGATGTAATGTGTTTCAAGTTAATTAAAAGTTTTCCAGCATTATGAATTCAGGTTTTCCAATCTTTTTTGTTTACCAGATATCAACTTTTTTTTCCTCACTAATGAAACAGAAGGTTGCAGTAGCACTTGCATTACATATCAAAGTTTCAGAATGTGTAATGCATATAATTTGTTAGCAGTAAAAGCCAGAGTGACACTATATATGATGAAGAGCTTGTTTGATTATCTCTACTACTATTAATGTCCTGTGGTAAGATTGACACCAAAATTTGATATCAGGTAAAAGTTTGTCTTTGCCACCAAAAAGACTTTGTGACAAAAATCCAGTGAAGAACAAATAACATGCTTTGAAATATGGCGTAATGACTCGAGAGACCCATGTACTTGGCTCCGTTTGTCATTTGGACTCTTGTGTCAATTTTATTGTGTGTTTGTAGTTCACGCAAAGTCAAAGAAGTTTAAAATGCTGAGTTTCATTAGGTTTAAAGGTTCAGTTGGAAAGTGATAAGTAGAAGGGTTCTACTAGTTGAGTGACGTTCTTGATAATTAAGCCGATCACTCTATTAAATCAAAGAATTTTGATATGCTTTCTCACAGACATATAAAATGTACAGAATTTTTTTCCATCTGAGTTTGGAACGGATCCAGCAAGAATGGAAAATGCAATGGATCCAGGTAGAGTCACATTTGATGATGAAATGGTGGGGATTCGAAGAAAGCCATTGAAGAATCTGCCATTCCTTTCACTAATATACTAGTTTCTGGACACGCGCTTTGCACATGTAATCCGTATTAATAAGTAAATTATTTCTTAAAAAATAAAATATAATTGAATAATATGATTTGAGTTTTTTTTTCTTTTTATAAAATCTGTCTTATTGAGGTTTCTTACTCTGTCTCACTACTAATTGTGACACTCCAATTTTATAACCTCCAAGTGAATGCACCAAGATAATAATATGAGAAGTTAATAAAATAAATTATATTTATAAGTCAAAAAATGAGTTTGTAAAGCAAAAGGGAAAAGATAACAACTATTTAAATTAAATTTCTCGATAGTATTAAAAAAATAAAATTGGATGGCAGAATAATGTTAGAAGATCAAAAGATTGCACGAGATTAATCCTCGGCAAACTGTAGTGCAATATTAATGTTTCTTCAATTAAAAGCTTGATAGGAGATTATTTACTTTTTGTACCAAAATTGGTGTAAGATTAACTTTGACCGAAAGGAAAAAAAAACTTTCAACTTTCTTACTTTGCCTTTTGAATCTCATGATAATTATAATGAATGCGTATTGTATTAAATTTTTATCCACAAGCACTTTAAACTAATTATTTAATTATAAATATTAAAAATTAAGGTGTAAAAAGCCTTATAATTTATATTTTGAAAATCAGAATATTTATGAACATAACTACTACTTTTATATAGAATTTAAGTGTCTCTTCATACATACCCTATCCACCATTAATCTAATGCTATATGTTTCATCTTTTTCTTTTTTTCCTAAAAAAGGAGAGTAAACATTCTATCACATTCATTCTTAAAGATGAAAATTAATGTACATGTAAAATTATCAGTACAAAGAACAAAAGAGAGAGAGAGAGAGAGAGAGATACACATGAGCAAGACAATTAGGCATTTCTTTTTGCTTTTGTCTCTATAATGAAAACTGAAACAGAAATTAACGTAACAAATAGTTTATATTTGAGCATACAAAATAAAAATCTGAAATTAAAGTAAGTTGCTAACAAAGCAACAATTCAACTATAGAAAGAGAGATAGAAAAGTCTTATTATTATTCTAATTACTACAAATAAGTATAAAACTAACATACCAAACTCTGATACTTCAATAATTGAATTCTTGTCTATTCTCATAACTGTATAAGGGGATCTCACAACTTTCACCACAAATTATGACATTATTTCACTAGTTTAGAGCTCCTTCACACAAGAATTGTAGGAGTAGTAAATAAAAGTCTTTCTTTGAAAAGTTAAATTTATAGGACAAAAATTGCAGAAACATGAAAAGTCACGTGAAAATTTGAAAGGTCAAGTACTATTAAAATAAATATAAAAAAGATAGAGCATGAAATTTAACTTTAAAAGATACATGTATCTAATTTAATTTCTTGTCTTCAAGGAATAATTACTCATTTGTATTCTTTTTTTTATTTGTGTGAGAAATTTGAAAGGTCAAAATTAAGAAATGAGAATAAGAAGATCAAATATATGAAAATTATAAAAGTGAGTTTTTACCTGAAGATGCATACGTAAGAAAAATGATGTAATTAATTATTTTTTAGAAGAAAAAAAAAGAGCAGACATGCATTTTAGAAAAGGTAATAGAACAATTATTAATAAAATTAGTATTCAATGAATTTAATTGCAATATAAATGTTACATGAATAAGATAGATAATTAGATGTTTTTATTATATTTTGATATAAAATAGGGGGGAAATGGTAATCCATCTTTAAAGATAGGAGCTTCTATATATATATATATATAAAATTAATTTATTGAAATTTTAATTTAGTATAGGAGAAAATGATAAGTATATCAAACAATTCATTGTAACCAACAATTTATTAATGATTCTTTCATTTTCTTTCCAATAAATAAATTACAATTCAAAAAATAATTAAATAATTATTATTTAATATTTAATTAATTAGATGTTTAATTTAATTTAGGGGTAAAATGGTAATCTAACTTTTCATCTTTGGAACTTTCCACTTTTAGTAATATATGATATGATGATGATATGATTAATAAAGTCATGTTTTTTTTTTTTTTCTGAAATTTTTCTCTCTTCAACTGCCTGAAAAAATTGGCATATTTTGTTTCATCATAGTTTATTTAAAACATTATTGCATGTTTGGTTAAGTTTCTTAAAAATTACAAACTATTTACGATGTCTGTGCCTTGTGTATGAAGGAATCATCAAGTTTACTGGAAATGCATAATAAATTTGTTATTAGGAGTAACTACAATTAGAGAGTTGTGAGCGGTAGTATCAAATTTGATTTTAGGTGGATGATGGGTTCAATTTTAATTTAGGAAAGTCTTAAAGCTCAAGTATTTTTACATATGTTACATATAGATTACAATACAATCGCAAAAAAGAAAGAAAAAGATTAACATACCCATACATGGATTTTTTTTTTATATATATAAAAAATAAATTAAAATTTCATTTAGGAAAATAAAAAAGAAATTGAATAGGAAACAAACAGGAGAAGAATAGTGTATAGGAAATAAACCTTTAAACCAAATTAAAATAGAAATTGGGTAAGGGAAAAATAGGAATTAAAAGTGTACAAGACTTGCACTACAAGTACAAGGTAAGAAAATAGGAAAAATAACTTTAAGAAACAGTGAGAATCCATTTTGGTATAGAAAAGGTAATGGGAAAAGAAAGGTTTAATCCATATTCAAATAGGAATAGAGTAATATCATCTATAAATTACTCACCTTAGTATGTACATTTACTATAGTATACTACCAACAAATTGCACATTCAATGGCTGAATTATCGTGGAAGAGAGTCACAACTCTTGGTCAAGGTGGATTCGGTGTTGTCTCGTTAGCTTCTACCTCCAACGCACTATTTCGTGGTGTTACTCTTCCCTCTCTCATCGCCCTCAAATCATGCAACTACAGTGCTTCTCAATCATTGAAAGAAGAAGTCGAAATCCTCCGAATGTTCAAACATTCTCCTTACATTGTTCACTGTTTCGGAGCTAATGTCTCTTTTGAAGACAACATCAATCTTTACAACTTATTGCTTGAGTATGCTTCCGGAGGAAGCCTTGCTGATCGTCTTCAGAACTGCAATTCACTGTCGGAGTTTGAAGTTAAGAAACACACCAAGAATGTTCTTTTAGGGCTCAATTGTATACACAATAAAGGAATCATTCACTGTGACATCAAACCTGGAAATATTCTCCTTGTAGGTGGGGACAAAACTGCCAAGATTGCTGATTTTGGACTCTCCGTGACCTTGGAACAGGGCATGAACCAAAAACAGGGAGTTATCAGGGGAACAGAAAGGTATATGGCACCTGAATCCGTGATTAACACTGAGTATAGCCCACAAGTTGATATTTGGGCTCTTGGCTGCACTGTCTATGAGCTGATTACGGGGACACCGCTGTGGGAAGACGCAGATGGTGATGATGTGTTGGACAAAATTGAGTTTGAGGAACCAAAGTTTCAGAATTCAAAGTTGTCAAATGAGGCTCAAAATTTTCTGCAAAAATGTCTTGTGAAGAATCCGAGCTCGCGTTGGACTGCAGACATGCTCTTGAACCATACTTTTCTGCAGAATTCATCCAAAGTAGCAAAGACAAGGAAGAAGAAAATTGATTCAATCTCCATTCTACACAAACCAATCCAGAAGATAACATTCAAGATCGGCCATCATAAATTCTCGAGGCAATTGCCTGATCCGAAGCCCCTTCTACACAAAACAATCCAAAAGATAACATTCAAGATCGGCAATCATAAGTTCGTGAGGCAATTCCCAGATGTGAAGGAAGTAGAGAATGAAACTTGTGGAAGGGTACTGGGTAATGACAATAGATAGATACATAATAAAAATTGATTTGTAAATATATAGAGATGTATGGGTTTGATCCCTCTTTAGGATTTCTTTTGGGGTATGTAGGCAACGTGTGACGAAGATGATCTCACGTGCAGCCCTTTATTAGTTTACTAATAAAAGAAAAAGTTGTATAGTTGTTCAACATTCTTTATAAAGAAAGGCGAGTTGTCATATCTGTGTTGCAAAGTTGAGTTTGTTATTATGATTCAATTGCTATGTTAGAAATCTATGGTTTCCTTATTAATATGACTCATCTGTTGTGTTTTTCCATATTTGTGCCCTCTCTTTTGTCACCAATTTAGAAACAATGTTTTACCTGTCAAGTACTATTGGTTTTGGGGAATGTTATCTTGACTCGTGAGAATTTTATAGTCATGCTCGAACTCTAAGCTTGAAGCCTCCCATTGTGATCATCTCTAGTACAAACGTTAAAATCCGTGTGCTCTTCCCTGGAAAAAAATGGAAATTGATTGCCATAGAGATAGTCCATTTAAATTTTTTGATTGAAACAGCTAAGTAAATAGTGAGATGCATCAAAAAAGTGCTACTTATATGAATAAATTCACTACCTGTTGCTTGGCAAAGGCCATGAGGTCAGCAGAATTGAAATTTTTATTACCACAGCTGACCGTTCCTTGTACTTTGCTAGATAATCACTATAAGCACTGAACAGAAAAGCTGTGCCAGCAACATATTGAGAATTGGCTCATCTCTAAGGTGAATCAGACCTCCTGATTATAAATTAGACATTTGGCAGTTCACCTACTTGTAAAACCAGATGAATAGATAAAATACATGGATCGACTTTTTTTTTTTTTTTTAAACAAATTTATACCACTAGACAGTGCGTCTAGCGGCCTTTTATTAATAGTAAGATAAAATCCTCAACGTGAATAACTACAAGCAAGGGGGGCTAGGCCTTACCTTACCAATCCTAATGAGGTAACAGACCTCTACTAATTAACAAGCATGAAGAAAATAAAAGCTAGAGAAAACTAAGTATTCTATGATCATCACAGAGTTTATTATACACTCCATGATGATATGACAAATGAAGATACTTAAATAATGCAAAAATATATACGTCAAGAAGAAGGTTGAGTTGTCAACCTCAAAATTCTTTTGATATATGTATGAACTAAAAAAGATAGTTTGCCCATCTAGAGTAACCTGAAGTATTTTCCTCTTTTGTTCTTCTTCATATCCGTCCAATAACACTTGATAGTTCATCACTTCTTCTTGGACTTATTGGATCTTGTCGAAGTTGTTGAGACTGTCATATGATTCTGCTTTGTCAGTCGCATAGGTAGGTGTCTTGGAACAAATTCTTCAGTCACCTTACCATCCCAACTATGTTGTCTTCCATGTGTCTTTAGAAACGAAGATTTTTCTTTTTGGTAACTAAATGATTTCATTACCAAACGGTCAATATATACACAGTACACAAAAAGGAGTATTGCTGGACATCATGCCTCAGCAGCTTCCTGGTAAAGAAATAACATTGCAATAGGTACCATTCTAAGCAAAAACAATTCTTAAAACTACTATATCAAGCTGGATAAAAACTGTGGTCTTCAAGCCAAATATTTAGTTTGAAAACTCTCCTTGCTTTGATAGAAACGAATACTTACTGATGTATTGTGAGTTTACGGTATTTTTGATACGTTATACTTGAAGTTTGCATGTGTCTTATAGACATTTTTGTTATTAGATATGATGTTGTTTGGTTTAATTTTGCAGGAAATCGGTTTGAAGCAGTTGAAGTTGAATGTAGCTGAACCAGCAGGATCAATATTGTCGAAGACAATCCTTTAATATTCTTGCAAGAAAATTGTTTTGCAATGAAACTGAAGAGCAAGTACTTCAAAGTCCAAATGAAAGAGCTACTCACTCCACTTTGAAATTTTCAATGGAGAATTTGGCTATACAAGTCTGATTCCATTTTATTTGCAGCCACTCTTCTGATTCCCAAATTGAAGCAGAAAATATATCGAATTTGGTTTCCATCCGAGTCAGTAGATTTTTCACCTCTGAGATTCCATCAACTTAAGGTTGCAAAGTACCTAATGACTTGAGAAACAATATTATGATATCGTTGTTTAACATCTACGCATCAACAGTTTTCTAATTGATGCTTTGCTAAACACAGAGGTAAGAAGAAGAGTAGAAACCTCATGCAAAAAATCACAGCAAAGCTAAGCATAAGTTACAATAGATCAATTTTACAGAGAATTTGAGAGAGCAGAGACATGCCTCTAATTTTCAATAAAAGACTGGATTTTTCTCAACCATCCAATCGCTTCAATTCTATCCTTATTCATCATAAATTCATGAAGGAATGCAGAAAGTTCATCATCTATCCCTCTTGCCTTTAGGAATTCATTTAGGCTATCTCGGAAGCCACTATTCAAATCCCTGAAAGTAAAAGCGCAAAGAAGTACAAAAATTCAGGAGCAAGCATAAGAAACTGCAACGAAATCATGAACATACACAGTATGTCAGAATGAATAGGTAGATGATATCCAGAGAAATCTTTATTTTATTCTCCAAAGAAGAGTATAGCGTGTTATCACGATGATCTGATTCACGATAGTTGATCACTGTCCTCAAACATGAAACTGTTAAGGCCTTTCAGGCAGAAACTTAAGAAAAAATAACTTTAATGAGAAAAAGAAAGAGAGTCAGCTCCTTTTCTTTTCTCTTACTTTGGGAATTCTTACTCTTTAAATGGGTGAAATAGATCAGTGCAAGTATAATGCATACACCATATAATAAAGTAAGAAGATGTCTCATACTTAACATTGGGGCCCATATAAGGTTGAGCTCGAGAACTGTCGCTTCTGAGTAAGTAAACTTTCTGAATTTCCAAGGAATTTGGCCAGGATGAACAGACGAACTCCAAGAACTCACTACCTTCGCCCTTCCATATGTCAACTAGCACACTTATGTGAAGCCGCACATCCTCCCCTAAATTCTCATCATTTGCTTTTGGAACAGTAATTGCTCCATCAATCATCGTTGCCTCGATTTTGATATGTTCATCCTCACCATTTTTTCTCCTCAAGGTAACCCACTGCTCTCCTGGCCGATCTTCCACCATAAATGTATTGAACTTTGAAACAGGCTGGAGAAAGCAAACATAGAGCGTGAGAAACAATAGGGATGCAAATATCACCATTGAATTGAACATTAAAAAGGGCTTAAAAGAAATAACAGAGCTATCTTACAGTTTCCTTGCCAAAATGCAGAAAGACAGGTAAGCTAATAGAGATTTTTATACCATAAATAAGCACTGCAGAATAACAAAAGAAAATTTGTCGACAAGGAATATATCCTTTCTCTTTGGATAGAATAAACCAAAGGATGGAAAAAATTGAATTTGCAGTCAATTGATGCTGAAAGAACTGTCCACCTTTCGTAGTAAACAATTCAACTAAACGAGTCGACAGCCACACCATAAAAAACACTTGTCAGTTATAAGAATTTATTTCTCCTATTAAGGATAGTGAACTGTATCTGCATTGTAATGACATATATCCAAGCACGTGGATGAATGAAACAGCATAGACTCATCAAAGATATGCACATGCCTGAGGACATTCAAACACATAAATGGACAAGCATACAGAGCCAAACGCACACCAGTCTAAAGATAAAGCTACCTCTAGCGACCAAATGATAAGTTCATTTGAAAACCAATTGGCTTAATTCGAAGAAAGTTTATACAGGTGACTAGTCCCTGAATTGATCATACAGCTTCACTTACGTTCTATTGGCCTCCAAAATGTCCAATGGCATAAACTTAAGATTATGGCTTCAGGCACAGGGTTTCAAATAGAAAGAGAGATTCAAAAAACCATTACCTTTTGAACCACTCTCGAGGGTTTCTCTCCCATGATATCCACAAAAATAAAAAAATATAATATGTGTATTCAGTATTTCCTTTGCCTACAAGACTGAGATATATTCTTCACCAGCCCCTAAAGATTTGCACGTCACTAGCTCATCTTTTTTTTAAGACCGTAGTGTCCGGACCAGTTTTCACGCGCCTCGACTAATTCCATAGGATACCTGCCACCTCCCACCTGCAATAGGTACCACGTAACTATGTCCACCATGGAAAGAATCACCTAGTGTTTTTTTGTCTCCACTGAGTTTTGAACCTGAGACCTTAGGGTTCTCAACCACTTCATTGACTACTAGGCCACACCCTTGGCTGCTTAGCTCATCTTCACCACCTCATGACATTAGGGGTTCAAGCAGTGTTCAGGGAAGCGTGAAGCGGAAAAAAGCGATAAGGCCCCGCTTCACGCTTTAAGCGATGAAGCGCTCACATACTCATTCTAGTCTGTGAAGCATAGAAGGCTCGCATCGCTTCGCTGCGCTCGCTTTCCTGAACACTGCAAACCAAACTAACTTGCCAGGTAGCAGGGATTAATTCAATAGCTTCATGACAAGACCACCAAATAGAGTTCAAGTCGGCCCAAGTAGAGTTTCAAATTGGCCGTAAGCCATAAAAAAACAGTTTGGTTGACCCTATCAAGTGTACCACACAATCTGACCTTTTCTGGTACTTGATAATGAATATGCAATGGTGATATATACAAAAAAAAAGTTGGTTGTTCTATACCAGTAGTTGCATTTACGAGCCTACCTTCATCCCAAACTAGTCCGAGTCAGCTTTACTGAATCCTTTATATCCATTTCGCTCCATTCGGACCAATACCATTAATAACAATAACTAAGCCTCAACACTATTCATTTATTCAATAATTTGCCTTAGGACAAGTTAAAAATCCTTTAAATTTCACACTTATCTCCACACTCTCCTACAATCTCCAACCAAACTTTAAGTAATGTGAATGTTCCCAAAATTATTGCAACATAACTAGGAAACCCCAAAATTAAAATACTCAGCCTCAATTTCCATAAAAAAAAACAATAAAATCAGTAAACGCGGAGCAGTCATAACTCCGTGATTGAAAATAAAGTAAAAAAAGGGGGAAATTCATCGTCTTCCCAAAATAGATAAATTGGACGACTAAAAGTAGGTTCGTTGAAAATTTACCGGGTGAGGAGGGGCGTAATCCAACTGATACTCGATTTCATTGCGAAGGATTCTGAGTATGTTTGATTCAAATGGTGATTTTTGGATTGCCTGCGATGTGTGACTCCTGGAAAATTGGAAGATGTGCTTGCTGGAATGTACAGAGGATTGTTGGCCATGAGAATATTGAATCGCACAAGACGAGAAAAGTGATCTACGAGATGCTCGAAGAAATGCCGCCATGAACAAGACTCTAACTGAAATTTTGAAGGGTTTTTTGAGGGGTTTAGGCTATTTAGATGGAATTAGGAGGATGAATTTCATATTTTCTAGGTATTTACACAAGCCTCCTATCTAGTTTGATGGAATTACACTTTTCTCCTCATAGATCATAAAGTTGTGTACTAAGACCTCTCAAGTTATTTTATTTAGAAAATGTCCAAAATTGTTCTTGGACCTTGCAAATTGTCTAAATTTATTCTCAATTAATCATTGTAGTAGATATACCTTTTATTCACTAATTTTTTTTATACATGAACCTTTTTTTACTAGGAAAAACGTATAAATTTATCATTGAACTATATAAAATCTTGAACGAAATAATCCAATTTAACTACGATTTCTCGACTCTTTAAATCAATTACTATCATAAATAAGTGATTCTTTTCACTTCAAAAAACAACACTTGTAGATTACTATTCCTCTATTGTTCTCATGATACTCATATGGACAACCAAAAAATCATACCAAGAAAACATCATGTTAAAACGAATTCTCATATTGTCATTTTTTTCTTTGATTATTTTACCTCCACTAAAAAATTACAATCCTCAACTACTATAATATCATCTTGACCATCACAATAATGTTGCAAATAATGCAGAATTATTCTGCATACAGAAGTTTGTTATATCGTTAGGAAATCATTGTGAAATTCTGATAATGATATTTGTAATTTGAGAATGATTGATAATAGAGTTGTATCTAAAAAAAAAATGTGGGGATTCAACCTAGTAGTGCAATTGATCATTGTTTGAGCTTTATATGAGCTAATTTGAGGCTTAAGTATAGTTAATTTGAATTTGGAAAATAGAGAGTTGACAATTGAAATTGCATGTATTTGAAAAATATTGTGGTGTTGGTGTCACTGTGGAAATGTGAAATATTTAACATATTTCAAAGGTAAATTTAATCCCTTTTCCTTGTAAAGATGGCCCATATATAAAAAAAAATAGTTTTAATCTATAAGGACAAATCTAGCCTATTTTAATAACAATAATTATAAATTTGATCCCAATTATTAATAATGGGAAAATATGAATCATTTCCTAAAGTAAATTTGATATTTAGCGGATTTTTATTTCCTTTATGCTTTTAAGCATCATCCATAATAAAAACACATAGATAGTTGACTAATTCGTATACATTCTGAAATCAAAAATGTTTTCAAATCCTTGAGTTTGCTTAAGAATGGAGAAATTATACACTTCATCAAAATAAAAAATATATCTTGTTAATTTTTCCATGCTCCTTGTTAGAATTCCTAGATCAACCATTAATTTGAATAATAAAATTAGTAATAAAAAATATATCTTGTTAATTTTTTCATGCTCCTTGTTAGAATTCCTAGTTCAACTATTAATTTAAATAATAAAATTCGTAAAATTTATTAAGCCAAAATGAACAATACCTGACATGAAGTTGAATTGTGACATTGTCACTTTAACTTGTCAATTTAGGTCACATTGATTACATGCTTGATTATAACAAGAAGTCAACCACAATAATATACTCAATATTATAATCCCACAAAATAGAGTATATAAATTTTACCTTAATCTATCTTAGATAAACAAATTGTTTCTAATAAATTCTCGACCTTGATTAATCCAACAAATTTAAATTAATCCAACGAATTAAACTCTTTAGTATTTGACCAAATTATGACACAATGAAGCAACCAATTGCTATGTTTTCATCAAAATGAAATGATCAAAGCAAATAAATCCTGCCAACACTGTTATACAAATTAAACCAAATATTCAATATTTATTGCTTGCAAGTTGTACATGGCGCTTAACAAAATTAAAATAAAATTGAGTGAACTAAAAAACGCGTTTTTTTTCTTTGATGGTTTATTCGTTAAATTATTAGAGAGAAAATAAAAAGTCTTTCTTCCATGTGCATGCCTTATGTTACTCGTCCGTGATTGACGGTTCAACATTTAAGAAAAAAGACTTTTTTTCTTCTTTTCATCGTACTGACTCTGTGTTAAGGAGCGTTTTATCTTTAATATTACATTTTTCGACATAAATCTGAATTTAGCCGAGTTCCAATTTGGATATTGGATACGGAATAGGAAACCAATTTTATTTTATTTTTTGAATTTGTACAAGTAATATTTACCTTTTGATTTGGAATTACATAAAAATGCTATACATCATTGAACTTATATAATAAATAATAAGTAATAGATATGTCTGTTGATCGCTACAAGTATGTAGCCACTGATAAAGTGGAGAGAGTATAGAAAGTGAGGGAAAAAGATTATATTATACTGAAATTTTACAACTAGTAGAAGGTTCTCTTAAAGCAAAAAACTCTAGGAACCAAAAAGAGGAAATGCCTAGACCTACTAATGATACATATATTTTAGATAGAGGGAGACTACTTAAAAGACTTAATACAACAATAACTATGCCTCAATCCCAAACAAGTCGGGAACGGCTATACAAATGGGGTTAAATTAGCAAAATGAGTAGCTTTCTAGTGCAGAACAATGTAGGACCCGAAAGGAGACAATTACTGAGAGAGAACATCAGTAAAGAGTTATCCGATACCTGTACTGATCAAAAGTAACAAGTATTGAGTAAAATATTCGAGATACGTGCAAGTTGAGTGGAATTTAGTGAGAAGGAACATTAGAGCAAAGCTCAATGGATCCATAATCCAACAATTCTTCAATCATTTGTTCAATGTGATCATCTTCAAGTGGCTTGACAGATTGTGGTATGCCCTCAAGTACTTGATCTTCAACTTTTCTAATTACTCCCAAGTTGACTGGTTTAGCTTCCTCATGATGATGAGTCAATAGTACTGATGGCTTTGGTACCAACATTTGTTGTTTCATTTTATAGGAATTAATAACACTTTCTTGAACATTGGTTGCATTTTTTGCTAATTTTTGTTCTTGTGGTGAGGTTTTGGTCATTTGAAGTGAAGCCATGTAGCATTTGTGTAACTTGGCTGTTAATGTAGTTGAGAGAAGCTTAGAAGAAGATGTTTGTGGCATGTTTGGGTTGTATGGGAAATTGGTTCTAGCTCTTGGACCACACATAAGCCTTGCTGCTTCATCATATGCTCTTGCTGCATCTTCTGCTGTCTCAAATGTGCCTAACCAAATTCTTGTCTTCCTGCAAGCAAAAACAGAGACCATTTAGTTCTTATGTTATCTAAATTCAATGACTTTGAAACAGAGCTAGGGAGGATATTGTAACGTTCCAGCCCACTGGTGATATTGTCCGCTCACGGCTTTATAACGCGTCATTAGTTGGTATAGCATGCTTACTTATACACCCCAACATCTCTCCTATGTTTTGTTGATGTGAAACTTCTTATGTTAAGTTGGGGTGTCACACATATGAATGATTTGAATTCACAGAAAGTCACCTAAAATATAATTTACATGTAAGTTGTAACGTTCATGGAACTAGTCATTTAAAAGTTAAAATGTAGACAACATGTCACATCAAGGTTAAGTTACACTACTAGCAAAGGCAGAATTTGAAGTTTATGGTTCTTGCATCGAACTTAAATTAATATATAAAAATAAATTATAGTTTAAAGTCAAGTAATTTCTTAATATGTATGTAAGTCTAGCAACAGTTTCATGACCCCATATATGTTGTACTCTAGATCCGCCTCTAACTTGTCACTGTTTCCACGTATTTTTATAACAATTGGGGTGAACTCGACATAAAGTTCAAGTCGAAAACAATAAGTGTGATCAGTGTGACATACGATATCTCAATAGAGAATATGACTTACAGTAATGGATGGCGAATTTCGGAGACCCAAGAACCCCAATGTCTCTGTCGAACTCCTCTATATCTTTGTTGTGCTCTAGCCATAATATTGAAAAATGTTACAATGTAGTTAATTGAAGCTTTTTTCTGTTTGCAAAAAAGTGTTTGTTGAAATGCCTGAATGAGATAGAAAAGAAAATTGGTTGAGGAAGTTAAGTGTGAAGATATGAGGGGTTTATGTAGTTGGGATTTATTGAGAGAACATGCACAGTCAAATTGTTATTTTTCCCCATCCAGGCTTTTTTTGTCTGTCAACCAAATTAAGCAAAAGGACCCTACATAGGTTATTTTTTAATCATTAGTAGTTACCAGTTGGCTAATTGGAATCGACACAATTCATTAAAAAGAGCACTCACTAAGTTTTTGGTATCGGATCCAGTCTTGTCCTGCATTTCTGCGAGAGACTGTTTCCACAGCTATGGTCTACTTGATCACATTACATCAGCTTTACCAATTACGATAAGGCTCCTCATCATTGACATGATTGAATAATGAATTAAAATGTGTGTTAGCAAAAATTTGGGTTTTCAAAAAGGGTGACCAGATGCAGTCCCCGTGATTATCATAATACTTTTTGTTCCACAATAATCTCAATCTTAATTAACCTATGATTGTGAAATGAAATTAAAATATATTAGAGGGAAAATAATTAAGGGACATCATGATTATTATTTTGCAACTTATATGGGACATTATTAGTGAGTCCAAGGTATGGACAAGACACACAGAATAATGATCTTAGACCATCATAATTATTAATTAGATTTGAATCATTTAACCAAATCTTGTTTACTATTATATGACATCAATTATCTATATGGATTATTAGCCCTTAAACATAATTCAGTACACAGCATTTTGAGCAAATGATTCTTTTTTTTTTTTTTGTTAAATCATGGATAAAGTAAGGTAGATTAAAGTAATCGATAAAGGTGACTGAGTTGGTTCAATAAGTAGTATCATATAAGAGAGGTCAGAGATTGATTCCCCTGACAACGCCTTTTAAATTCTCAATTATTGAACTCATCGCACTGAACTTTGTGATTTGTGAATTATTGCATAAGAAAAAATTTACCCGATCCACACCGAAAAAATAACAACTATGAATTTCTCTTGAGATTTCCAAAAAAAAAAAATTAAGGTAAATTAACACAGACATGTAATTACAAATGCAATAAGGTGGAAGGGATTAGGTCAGAAAACAAGTGGGGTTAACTATATATTAGACATTTAGTCCAAACTATTTATCTTATTTATGACCTTTTAACGGCTATCACACATTATGTTATAATTAACCATGATATTAATTAATACTTCAACAATTCAACTTAATGATTAGTTCAGTCAGATAGGACGATGTGAGATCAATGTGTTGATTCACAATTACATCAAAATGTTAAGAGTTTGACTGAAAATAAAGTTGTAAAAAATGTTTTGTGTTTAACTCTTTCCATCTATAATATTGTACAAATTGCATATTCTCCCTCCTTTCCCTTTTATGTGATGGTAAAACTAAAAAAATTAAATTAAATTGTTTCTAAATATAAAAAAGTTTAAGCTATATACATTGTAAATTTAAAAATATTTTACATTGTCAGGTCACTCAATAGATATCTAATTAGTTTCTTCAAAATGTGGGATTGTACATATATCTAGTTTCTCTAAATTTCTCGTTATCTAGAGCAATTTGCACCCATTGTAACAAGGACTAAAGTGGTATTGGTGCTTGTAGATTTAACAGAAAAAATAAGCTTTATATAATTGTATGTTAAGTTATGTGACGTAAATATTTTCAAAAAACTATTTATTTTTTTAAAATTCCCATTTAAAATCTCTAAATATGTCTTACGTAAATTAAATGGGTTCAATTTAATAAATTATTTTATAAATAATTTGGTGAATTTGAATGTGGGGGTTACCTCAATGCATGCATGTTCCAAGTAATGAAGGTTTTTGTTTGGACGTGATTTATTTAAATCCAAAAGCACATTGCTCCCATCATTGGCTTCCTGAAATTGAAAAAAAAAAAAAGAGGTCATATGCTAGGGTACCAGGAAAAAGACACAAATTAATGTGCAATGTCTCATAGTTTGCAATTACATGCTCTGCTGAAAGCAGATTCAAGACTTAAATTTTACGAGTTTAATCTCTAAGATTTCAGTATGAACTCATTTAGAGTTATAGGTTCATATTTAGTTTGTGTTGCGATTGTCATGAAATATTATATATTCCCTTTGTCTCTAATTACTTGTCATCTTTTGAATTGGCACACCTATTAAGAAAACAATTATTAATATAGTGAGTTTACCATTTTACCCCCTTTAATTATGAAGTGGATGAATTAAAAATTTAAGATTTTCAAAAAAAGCTATTTGTCATTTCTTGATTTGTCAAAATGGACAAGTAAATAGGGACAACTAAAAAAGAAAAAGTGGACAAGTAATTAGGAACAGATGAAGTACAAATTAAAAGTATTGAATTCAGATAAATTTGATGTCCATACCCTTTTTTTAGAGCGTATAAGGGGAAAAGAGCTCTTGCATCGTTAGCCGCTTTTCAGCATTTCCTGCCTGAGTTGTTGACCATCACCTGACCTCACACGGGAGTCCCCGCGCCGAGTAATTCTCCCCCAAAAAAGGGCTGCGGGAACGAGTGTTGTGCTTGCCCCGACCGATACCACCATTCATTACCGTGAACCGAAATTTTTGAGATCTATAAGAAGTAGAGTCATCTCTCAAATTATGTCCTTGATTTGAACAATACTTTACGTGGTATGCCCCACCATTTATAAATTGTTGGTATATACATGTGTAGTTGTTAATTATTCTAATGATTCTTTTAAATTGTTTTGGTCCTTGGGACACAACATGCTTAGTGTTTCTCCCACATGTGCTAACTTCCATTTTATGCTTATTTCAACCTTAGGCATCTCTATCTATGGTGTCCTTGGGATGACATCAATTTATTTCTTGGATAATTTAAATACCAAAGAATCCTACATCAAACATATTGTAAATGATACTTTGTGTGATTGTGTCCCTAACCTCATTCCTTTGATTCACATCCATTATTATTATTATTATTGAGACAAAAGGGACAGGGGTAGACCCTATAGTTTTAAATATAAGTTTGATTTTTACCCATCATTTTTCACTTTATATATATGTGTGTGAAGATCAATCCTTGTTAAATGTATATAAATGATTAAATTTTGAACTTATAACTTCAAAAAATATCAAAACTTTGGAAATTTAAAATTTGTATCAGCCTCCATAAAATGATCGATGTGTTGCTTCATTTATCAACTCGAACTTCAGGTTAATTACTCAGATGATTATTCAACTAATACTCTCTCTGTTCCTAATTACTTGTTCACTTTTGAATTGACACACCTATTAAGAAAACAATGATTGACATAGTGAGTTTACCATTTTACCCCTATTAATTATGAAGTGGATGAATTAAAAATTTAAGATTTTCAAAAAGTTCTACCTTTTTCAAAGTAATTAATTGAGGGTATAATAGGTAAAAAAGAATTATCCTTTCTTGATTTGTCAAAATAGACGTAATTAGGGACAACTAAAAAATGAAAAACGCACAAGTAATTAGGGATAGAGGGAGTAGTTATTATCTCATATTGTTATTTTTTTTTTAAAAAAACAAATCTTTTCACCAAAAATAATAACTTTGCGAGATAACGACTATAAGTTGAGTGAGGATCTGAAATCAATTCCAAGTGAACGCTAGTAGCATAAAAAAGTATATCACAAAGGGATAATAGTATATTGTTGGTAGCAGTGGATATGGTTGTTCTTTTTCTTAATTAGAGGTTTCAAATTTATGTTAAAAAGAGTTTCTCCTAAATAAGACCTTACACGACGTAAATCTAAATTAATCGAGTTCGAAAAAAAAAAAATACGTTATGCTTGTAGGCCTGTCGACTAAAGTCCTGCGGAATTAAATTGAGTCAAAACAAGTTCGTGAATTTAGAATTGGGTCCCGCTACACTATATCATTAAACGCGTGAAAGTAGGACCCACTATTTTATACACATAACATGGTTAATGAAAAATATAGACCTAATAAATAAACATTCTTTTTAACTTGATCTCGTGTAATATTTATGTCTTTTAATTTTGAACATGGTCAAATAGATATTTAAACTTATATAAAGTTGAATAAGTAGACATACATATCCTACCTGACATAATATAAATCAGTTCGAGTATATCTCACATGAACTATCATATAGAACACATGTGTCTACTTATTCAATTTTATACAAATTTAAATATCTACTTTTGCATTAATACCAATTGCTCCTATGAAATCAAGGTTGAAAAGATTGAAAAAAAAATCAGTAATTTACAACCACTAATGAAGGATTCCTCGAAAAGTTTTGATTACAAGTGCTCAAGCTTTAAATCTTAAAACAAAGAAACCCTAGCTTACAATTACATGTTTGATCGATAAATTGTTTGGCCAAATTTGGGAAGCTAAAAGTGCTTTATGTACATGAACGGTACATATACACTTCATCCGTTCCAAAAAAAAAAAAAAAATCTTCATTAGGAATATAAGGATCAAACTGACTGACTATTTAGTATGAATTCGGATATAGAATCTTTAAATTTTTAAAAAGAAAATTTAGTTTTATTTAATGGTCCAAATAACAACTAATCTTTTTGGGAGGGAGGGAGTATTAAAAATTATGTTTTGAACCTATGATTCCAAAATTTTCAAAACCTTTGAATCTATTAGTATAAATATTGAACATCTTGCTTCACACCCCTATCTGTGTAACTTCGGACTTGTGAACCAAAATATAGCAAAAATCAACACACTCATTCATTGATTAGTACTTATTCAAAGTAAATTCCCCAAAAAGCCTTTAATTTCGCAATGTTTTGTGTCTGAAATTTACTTAATTAATTACTCTTGTTCTTTAACTGCGGTTAAAAAAATTAAGAGATTACAAAAGAAAAGAAAAAAAAAAGAGAACATTTGTGATGTGACATGGAAAGTTGTGGTAAAATTAGTCAAAGCCATAACTAACCAGTATAGTTAAAAAGTGCAAAAAGAGAATTAAACAGTGACACACAGGTGAGAACTGTTATCTCACAGTTTACAAAGGCCGACGCAGATATTATTAATGTTGAGATTAATTATTTTAGCTTTTATCCTGTATACAAATAATACAATAATATCTTCTAACTTATATATGTATTAATTATGCAGATTTTTAAAGTATTTTTATACATAAATAACGTATTTCAAATCTACATATCAAACCTAGTTCTTTCCATCCCCTTTCCCATCCAACAAAAGGAGTACTCACATGCAAGAATGTTACAGCGGTCACTTTCAATTTTTCCAATGAATAGTATACTTGAAGTTATGGTAAAAGAAATCAAGTGGGATATCTAAAGCAAAATCTACAAAGGTTCACAGAAACCAATAATTTTTTAAATGAAGGTAGAAGAAAGTCATGGCAGCTATAAGCTATTAAGAAAATGTGTCATGCTTATGTTGAATTAGGTATTTTCTTTGTCCTTAATAGCCTACATCATCGGATATAATGAGATGTATTTTTGTCAAAGCAAAAAGTCCCACGTTGGTGGTTAATGAGATGGGTGGACTCCTTATAAAACTTGGACAATTCTTCTCCCTTTGAGTTAGCTTTTGGAATGTGAGTTAGGCCTAAGACCTAATTTCACAATTTTCCGTCTAAAATGACCTCAGAATCACTTTTGTTCTTGTCAATTTTTTCTCTCCCCCACAATTAGAAAATTTTAAATTAATATCACTGTCTTTCAAGCAATGTTTTGGTGAGAAATGGATTTGAATTATTTAACACTAGGAGTTAACAGAAACTAAGTACTCTAGAAAAGGTTACTTTCTTCACTGAGCTAACTGATGAGAAGAAAAGGTCCATCCCAAATTAGGCAACAATTGTCATGACTCAATTTTCACAAGGGGCACCATTACAAGCGTATTTTGAAAACTCCACCATCCAAGCCTGGATCAAACCCTCGGATGATATCTGTAAATACGCGTGTAACTAGAGAACACAGCATAGGGTATGGACCAAAGCTAAAGCTAGAAGGGTGTTAACAGAAAAGGAAGAGCTCAAACCATTAAAACAAAGGATTCAACAATCACTTTGGAGAATCATCAAGTTATTGTAATGCCCCTTTATTTTATCTAGACATGTCTAATGTGTGGTAAAACCAACAGATATGCAAAAGCAGCAAGACTTCGTAGGCAAGAGCATCTCAAATTGTTGTTTATTGACACATGTGGATAGTACGATAAAACTAGATGTGGGAAGGGGCTTTAGACCGCATACACGTTTTGATCCTCCACAATCTCACCCTCCCGAGTTCTTTCTACATAGGGAATCTTTACTCAGATACAACAGTTTGGAGAGGAAGTGAGCTTTCAACCTCCTTTGCTTCAGCATTTCTTTCAGCAACAATTTTAGACATCCCAAACATCTGAAGGCATAACCACAGCTGTTAAAAATAAATCATAATGCCTTATTAAGAAAGGAATAATCCGTAATACTATTTTGATTTGGAACTAACCTTATTGATGGTCTTCTTAAAGCAAGATGCGTGTTCATCCATTGAGGCATTTATAAACTCATCAATATGATCCTTCACATCCTCCAAAAATGTGGCACTTTCAGACTTCTTTTTTCGGCATGATGATGCAACAGCAGGTGACGTTTGCTCAAGCGGACTCTTCTCAGTCGACATGTTCTGCTTATGTTATAAATAGTGAGACATACCATGATATAAACAGCTAAGTTGGGTGCAGAACTGTGCCAGAAGGCAGAAGTAATGTTCTAGCAGCCGTCCACTTGCTAAACAAGGCTACCATCAAAGTGTTTTAGAGCATTAACTATGTCCCTCTTTCAAGAGAAGGAGCAAATCTAGACAAAAACTTAGCAGGGTATGTCTTAAAATATCAGCTAGGTTAGGCTATGCTCGAAGTTTTATAGTACATTAATTATGTTCCTCTTCCGAAAGAAGGAGCAAGTCTAGATAAAAACTTAGCAGAGTATGTCTAAAAAATATTAGCTAGGTTAGAATGAGGTGCATTAGAATTATTATTTTTAAAGGCAGAAGAAAAAAGAAGATAAGTTCCACAAATACTCCAATTTGAAATAATGGTGCAGTCAATGTAATATGTAAATGATTAACTTATTCTATCAAAATCAATTGTTGTTCCCAGTAAACTTATTAATGGTGACAATACGGATGAAGTAGCAGAAAGGATGTTAAAACCTCACTGGAACGGAATTTGCAGACTTCCCCTACAACGAAAATCTGATATATACAAAATAAATATAGAGTGATTACCGGAAGCATAGCACAAAGCTAAGTCAATCATCATGCTCCTGATTTTGCATTGATAGGATACAAGAAGCAGTATAGGGAAATCGTCCCCGTCCGTCTATTGTGCTTTACTGAATGCACACGAGGTTGGTAACATTTAATTTGTGACGTTTGTATTCCAAGGAAATTAAAATATTAGTATTTAATAATCAATTTGATATTTGATCATATATTGAAGAAGTTAAACACCAAAGATATAGTTTGGGTAGGTGGTGAGGGGTGGACAAGGAAGTCGAAGTTGAGTGCATTTGATGCAACTTCACAAAGCCTATCTACAAATAAAACAGCCTAAAGAGACTTAACCTAGATAATTTGAAATGTCTTCTGTTTGTTAGTACTCGTGCATCCTCAACAAATACCTTTTTCCCATTAGTCAGCATGCTAAGAAAGCATAAACTTGCTGGAAGCTGAATATGTTGTCGCAAGCTATTTGGCAAATAGACCATTACATTCTACCGCCATTTATTTCTCCGTCAAGAGAAGAGTTGTTTCAAATACCTTTTCCTATTTGTCAGCACACTAAAAAGCAGCATTAACTTGCTGGAAGCTGCACATGTTGTCGCAAGCTACTTGGCAAATGGACCATTACATTCTACCACCATTAATTTCTACGTCTAGAGAAGAGTTGTTCCAAAAACCTTTTCCAATTTGTCAGCACACTAAAAAAGCAGCATAAACTTGCTGGAAGCTGAACATAACTATTTTCAAATCATCAAATGGACCATTACATTCTACGTCTAGAGAAGAGTTGTTTCAGAGAAAAGCCTTCCTCTTGATAGTAGTTGTCAAGGTATTTAGGTAGCAGTACAAAATTTCTGAATATTTTTTCAGAAAGAAAGGAAAAGGAGATCTAAGCGGAATTATTTCGATAAGGCTAAGCCGCTTAACACAGGACGCCAGATCGAAATCACAGAGAACTTTCTTCAAACACATTATATGCATTAGAGTTATCAACATAAAAGTAATCCAAAACAAACACATAAGAGTCATCAACATATAATCACTCAATTCTAAACACATAAGAGTTATGATCAACACAGAATCACTCGATTGTAAACAGATAATGAGTTATAATCAACATAGAATCACTAAATTGTAAACTACAAAAGCACGAACATATAAATAGCAACAACACAACTCCGCATTTTCTAACTATACATTTCATCAAAAACGAAGCACCTAAATTGCGATTAACAAAGATAAAGCTGGTCTCAACCTTCCCATAGATTAACCGGAAGCAATAAACGGAATGATAATGGGAAGAAGGCAGGATTCTGGTTACCTGAGCTGAAGAAATCAGAGAGTCCTCAAATCAGACAACCGGAAAATCAATTAACTACAACAAAGATAAAAGATTTAGTTCATCTTTAGCGCCTAATTTTGAGTTATTTATTGAATTAACAATATATACACCTACTTCACTGAGGTTCACAAGTTTTTGTGCCACAGTTTGTTTTGCAGTTTATGTCATTTTAAATTACTCCTAAAATATTTGAATTATTTTTATATTTAATTTGTAAGGGATTATTATCATCAAAAGTAGAGTGATGTCGGAGAAATGATATCTTATGACACTATAGTAAATTGAATGGTAAGAACTAAATTACCATTGTAGTTCAATCATAACAAACAAGTTATTCATATATTAATTTTTGTATAATTTATACTAGGGATGTCAATGGTATGGTTCGATCGGTTATTTTTTTAAAATTATATTATTCCAATTTTTCAGGTATTTTATAATATAACCAAAATTAGATTTTTTAAAACCATCTCAATCATATCGGTTTCTCTTCGGTATCGGTACAGTTTGGTTAATTTTTCATTTTTTTTTTACTTATAAAATATCACCTCAAAATATACTATTAAAATATTTCTTTCGCAAATATGTTCTTTAGTAAACACTTTAATTCTTCACCAAGAATATAAAATATTTTTGCCGTATTGTTTGATCTTAAACATTTAATAGGAGTGTTTACATGGTTTTGTTGTATTGTTTGATAGCGTATTTATTACAATATCTTTTAATTTTAAACCTAATTAAGTAAAGTCTAATTAAAGAGTAAAGATCCAAAGCCGTCTAGTCACTAGAGGCCTAGGACCTAAGTTATATTTATATTTGAAAAATGTTATAAAATATATTTATACATTAAATTTAACATATTGTTAACATATAAAATATATTTACATACATTCGGTTCGGTTCGGGAATTTTTCAGTTTTTTTTCATAAATTAAAAAGACAATCCCAATTGTTCTGGACAGTTATACACTTAAATAAAAGTGTAACACCCCCAGAAATTTTTTGAGCTAAGACTCGAACCATCCTTCGTTGTGAGTAGGATTTTACCGAGGAATTTAAAATTTCCTAAGTGTTAAGGTCACTAGATATAGCACCTTGAGTTCCCAAAAGAACTAAATTGGAAATAGCAAAATCTGAAATTTTGCAAGTTATGCTTAAGTTATGAGTTTTGGGTCAACTTCAAATGATCATAACTCTCAGTACAGGATGAGTTAGGTGGGCTACAAGATAGGTAATGAAAGGTCTTTGAATTATCTTTCCAACG
>JAJONR010006606.1:0-33631 GCA_029582245.1 Solanum etuberosum | reverse complement strand
TCTCTCTATATATATATATATATATATATATATATATATACTTCTAATATATATTAAATATACTACTTAATATAATTGACTTATTATAGTGACTAATAATTTTATTAAAAAATGCAAAGACTCAATGAGCCTTTGACTTTATTAATATATTGATAAAATTCAAAACATACAAAGGTCCAAAATTACAATTATTTGTCTCTAATAAATTGTAAATTCTATATATTTCGAATCATTTTGAAAAAATATCCATTTTGGCAACTTTTTCAAAAAGTGGTTATTGGGCCAACGACCACTTTCTGAAAAAGTGGTCCAACAGATATAATGACCCAAATAAAAAAAAGATTTCCAGGCCGGTGCACCGGTGGGCCATGTACCGATTTCTTACCGAGTTGGCCTTATCAGCCTGTGGGCAAAAATAATTCGAACCGACCCAGCCTATTAAGTAAGGGGGTCGGGTGCCGGTCTGGGCCTTACCGGACGCGGGCCCAATTGACATGTTTAATGCTAATTATCAACAAACATACATTTTATCATTTTCTTTTTTCGTTAGATTCTTTTATCATTGTCACGACCCAAAGTATACCCTAGGTGTAACATGACGTATAGGACCCCAAGAGGGCCTATACCAGCCACATAACATACATAAACAAGATAGTAGAAAAATCAAGAGATTTAAAAAGACAATTCATAGCATAAAGAGTTTTGTAAAACGAACCGAAAGTCTACATAGTCTCAAAAGCCATCTAGTACATAAGGAGTAATTAAGACGTAACCAATCACATACAAAACTGAAATGTAAATACATAATGAAATAAAGGCTTGGTCCTCAGAACATGAGGACTCACTAATCTTCAATATCTACTAAGTGATCCCTAGCCACGGAGATGCAAATCTGGAACGTTAGACCCTACATTTGAGAGAATGTAGGAAAGAGTATGCGTTAGTACAAAAATGTACCAAGTATGATAGCAATACATAAAGTATAAAAATCATGCTAAAAGGGGCATTTCCATGATATGCAATGACCAAGCTAAAACATGAGATAAAAGAGTTAGAAAACATAAGTCATAAAAACATGGTCAATGCAAGCTAAAACCATTCGTGAGATACTTCTTGATGTAACCTTGATTCATTAGTGTGAGAGATTTACCTTTAACCAAAATTTAAGACCATGTGAGCTATTAACATGGAATTCAGTGTCTATCCCACACCGAAAAGAGATGTTATAACTTGCCAAGGTAAGAACCATGAACTTGTAGCTTACGTGGATCCACTAGCTAATGTCTATCTAGACAGCCTATGGTGGCACATAGTTTATGGGACATGGGTAATCACAACTTGTCCACTCGGTGCTAAGCATAAATCCCACAGAGTATTGATTAGTCTTACTTTTCTTAACATTCATGAGACATGGGTAATCACGACTTGTCATATCTTTGGAGGTCATCGGTAATCGCCGCTTGCCTCATTATCCATGGAAGGGCACATCAAGTAACCAATCAAAGCTAAGTTTCATTAGAATACCTCCTTAAGTCTTTATTCAATTTAGGTGAGAAGACTTTTCAACCTCATGAATACTTTATGTGAGAAATCTTTTCACAATAACAACAACATTGATGCTTCAATCTCAAAGCAAGTCTTAAATCATTTTCATAAGAACATGCATATCTTCATAAACTCATCTTTCATAGTTCAAAACTCAAATTATATCATCATAGCTTTGAAAACATGGGTTATGCATGGGTTCATGGGATTCATCTTAAAAATATGGAATTATCTCAATTCATGCATAATAATTCATAAAACAATCAATAATGAAAGGAACTCATGACATAGAAGAAAACCCTAACTTCAATTGGAGAATTCTAACTTGTAAATTGGAGAATTTAGGAACCCTATGGAGGAGAGAGCTCCATAGGTGAAGAATATCATACCTTAATGCCAAAAGCTTGAATTCAATGGTGGAATTGGAGACTTGACTTGAATCCCTAGTCTTCTTCTTCAAGCTTCTAGAGAGAGAAATATTGGAGAGGAACTTGTTCTTCTTTTAGGAATTTAGGAGAATGAATTGAATTGGGTGTTTTGGGGATTAAAAATCATTATATAGGACTTTGGGTAAAGGGTAAAACGACATAGTATTGAGTTGGAATAATTAGGTAAAGACCCAAAAGCCCTTCTAAAAAAACTACTGACTTTCGTCGACGGTGGGGACCTACGGTCCGTGAGTCCACCTATGGACCGTCCTGGTCGATCGTCGATAGGTTCAGAAACTTTGTTTTTGGACCTTCGACTGACGGGACCCATATACGATCTGTTAGTCAACCTACGGTCCGTACATGGCCTTCATAAGTCAGCTGAAATTTCTTAAAATTCCACCAAGTCTGAGACTCACCTACGTGACCTACATACGACTCATGGATAGGACAACGGACCATCCTGGTCAACCGTATAAAAGTACTGGAACTTTTAAAATTTTGGAAAACTGGGACTGACTAACTACGGGCCTACCTACGGACCGTGTGTCAGACCACAGACCACTGATGGCTCCGTTGGTACTGGCACCAGATCTTGAAAAGCTTATATTTCTCATCTTTTTGAATCTGAGGTGTTACAATCATAGTTCTAAGAAGATATATGTTTTCTACTACAACATTGGGCTTAAACTTAACATTGTTTTGTGAAGTTGTATCATTGTCAATTGGGTCCTTTTCACCATTGATGAAAAATATCTTTCCAATTAAAATAATCGCATCCATCATTTGCCTATAGAAAATGGATAGTACTTAATTAATGTAATATCTAATATACATGCTTTTTTTAATCAATAGTAAGGGTCTGTTTGGAAAACCATCTGATAACTGGAATTGGTGTAATTACTAGCTAGGGTAGTAATTATCAACCTAATAATTACACAACTTATTAATTACGATGATCTGTTTGTTTGTCAATGTAATTACAAGTGTACTATTTAGTTGCACAAGTGTAATCATAAAGTTATATTAAATTTTTAAAATAGAAAATAATTATCTAAAATTAAAATTTTGTATTAGACAAAAGGGGAATTTATAAATGATATTAAATTGAATATTTAAGATATATATTGTCTTTTGAAAATATATTAATTAATAAGCATATGTTCTTAACTAATATTATAAATAATTGATTTATATTTTTCAAATTAGTATATTTTAATTAAATTAATCATAAAAACTAAAAGTACAAAATTTCTATGAACATAATAAAATACATGTTTGACAAAATGGTTAATATTATAAATATAATGTCATAAAATTATAAAATTATTTGACAAAAAGATAATCTATCAAGTCTAACAAAAAAAATATCTTGCAATATAAAATATCAAGTCAATACTCCTAAAACAAATAAAATTGAAAATATTACATAATTTCTAAATCCAAAACAAAAAATTTAACATAATACTCTTATGTCAATTTCAACATAACTGTCACGACCCGAGGCTACCCCATTGAGGTAACACGGGACCTAAGATCACGAGTGATCCCAAGCTAACCATGAATCTGACATATCATGAACATACTGAATATAGTTAAGTAAAATAAACTAAGTGGAAGCTAAATCAATTGATATCTGAAGAGGAACAAGCCCAACAAGTCTGAATAATAATATAACATAACATAAAGGTTTTGGTGAAGACTTAAATAACCACTTAACAACTTAAGCTGAATATACTACTATGTCTTAAAAACCTCTAATTGGTTAAGTTGCTGGGACATACCCCCCCAGCTAACTCTAACAAAACTGAAACTAAAAATAATGACTAAAATGAAAGCATGTCTATTGTCCTCGGAATATAAGGACTCACCACTGAAGCTGCTGAATGCGGATCGAGAATCGATCTAAGCGTGATCTGGATGCTGAGTACCTGAACCTACATCATGAAACGATGTAGCGCAAAGTATGTGTCAGTACCTGGAATGTACTGAGCATGCAGGAAATAGATACTAAGCTGAATAAAAGATATATAAGCTGAAAAATACATAACTGAGCAATGATGTAATCTGAGCAGAGATATAGATACTGAAATATAACTGAAAAACTAAACTGAATACAATGACCAAGAAATAATCATAAAGATAACATGATGAACTGTATACTGTTGTAAGTGCTGAAAACCTGGTCAATGCAAGGAGAGGCTGACTGTGGGAACTACTATTAACCGACATAAACCACGTGAGCTAAATATGGAGTCCGATGTATACGCCCCATTGAGAGGACCCAATATACCTTGCCAGGGGTATAAAGGCATGATTGTGGCGTGATCACTAATACTGATGCCCAACAGAGGGGACTTATAACCCTACACGGGCACATAGTTTTGGGACTGTGAGGGTACGCTGAACCCTAGTCCAACTCGGTGCTAAGTCTACTCCCAATTGAATACATATGAAGCTAAAATGCACTAAATACTGAATAGCTCAAAGTACTGACATGCTAACTGAGAATGCAACATTTATATACTGAGAATGTGACATTCAAAATCTGGAGCATGATTTTCTGTTTAACTGACCTAGAAACTATAATTCATGAACTAATAAACTTTACACAAACTAGGGTTCTAAGTTTTATACAAGGAAGTAAGCAACGTTTCCAAGAAAACATGTTATTTAGACTGTGGATACTATAGCAGCTGAAATCACCACAATTCTCAAGATTTTACAAACCCTAGATCTAAACAAGTTATGTGGAATCAAGAAACTGACTGAATTCTAGGGACCTAGTGGATGAAAGGAACCCACTAGTGAATCCCATATACCTGGTGACGAAATCTACGGAGAAATCCTTTGGATTTCATGGCTGAAACTTGAAGAACACTGATGCTTGTTCTTGAAAGAAACGGGCGCCTCTTTCTCTTCTTTTCGTTCTAATTTGGATGATTTTTTTAGAATGAGGGTTCTGGGTATGTCGGACTAGGTTATTAGGCTTAGACTGAGTAAAATGACGTAGTTTAGGCATCAAACGGCGTAGTTTAAGTGCCCCAACGCATAGGGAAAGGACAAAAACAACCCTGACTTAAAGCCGACGAAGTGCCACTTACGAGTGGACTGACGGGCCGTCGTTTGAACCATTTCCCATCGACTGGGTCGTGGTTCATGGACTGTCCGACAGGGCTTCACTAAAACAAGCATAACTTTTCACTCGGAGTTTGGACTTTAGCAAACTCAGTGGCGTTGGAAAGAGGATTCAATTATATTTAATTTGATAGGTCATGGGCCAGTTAATTCATTTTGTGCTTAAATATATGGCCGTTTGAAGTTGACCCAACATCCATTTACCTCTAAATAGTTGCTGACCCTCACCTACGGTCCGTAGGTCCAACCACGGACCGTACTGGTCGGCTGTTTGTGGGATCAGAGACCACTGAGTCTTGGACCCTAATAACGAACCCCACCTACGATCCATGGGTCGATCAATGGACTGTGGACCACGGTCGTAGGTCTCATCTCTTGCTCCTGCAATTCCCCTATGTTTGGGACTCAACGACGGGACCCCACCTACGGTCTGTGGTCTGACATATGGTCCATCGGTGGCTTCCGTTGGTTTTGAAACCAGATCCTGGAAAGCTGCATATTCCCATCTTATCAAATCAGAGATGTTACAATATCTCCCCCTTGGAAATATTCATTCTCGAATGAAATCTAAACAAGTTGAGTATCGAGGGAAGGAGCTGAAATCCCTACCACTAAGTACTAGAAACTAACATCTAACTGAACTGAGTACCATGAACATGCAAATATGGTGAAATGCAAGAATAACTTAGGGAACAACATACTGAGACTGAATTACTCAAGAGTAAACTGAGAGACTGTAGAGGAACTAGTACCTCAAGTTGAAACAGAATCGGAAGGAAAGAGGTGAGGATACTTGGTCATCATGGCTGCTTTCGCTTCCCACGTAGCTCCATCTACGGGCTAACTCCTCCACAAAACCTTCACTAAAGCGACTTTCTTATTTCTCAACCTACGAACCTGACAGTCAAGAATTTCAACTGGAACCTCTTCATAAGTGAGACTATCCTTCATAGCCACACTCTATAATGGTATTATTGATGTCGGATCACCCACACACTTCTTCAACAAGGAAATGTGAAAGACTAGATGAACCACTACTAGTTCTGCTGGCAACTCTAACTCATAAGCCACATTACCAACCTTTTCAAGATTCTGTAAGGACCTACATATCTAGGACTGAGCTTTCCTTTCTTGCCAAATCTCATCACCCCCTTCATAGGTGACACTGATGAGTTTGGGATTTCGACTCATTTAAGGCTTATTATTCATAGTATTAGTGTCCTCAATGCCTATTTTATGCTCTAAACTGATGTTTAAGTGCTAATTTACAGCCATGAAGGTAAAAGAGCAAGGCAAAGACATTACCGGGCAAAAAGGAGCTGAAGAGTTGAAACTGTTGAAGAAAAGCAAGGCTGACGATCTCCAAGACCACTCGGCGACTCGCTGAGTGGTCCTTCAATCCGCCTAAAATTACAGCGTGCCATCACTGGGAAAAAGCCAACTCGGTGATGGAAATGACATTTCGGCGAACCGCCTAGTGGATCGGCAATGGAGATCCTGATCGCCTAAAGTCACAGAAGTTGAATGGTGAAGATTCAAGTCAAGAAGGCAATGGACAGGGACACTTGGCGCATCGCCGACCTGGTCTACAATGCTTGACTAACTCTGTCGAATGAATCCAAAGGCCAAAATCTGGGAACGTATAAATTGAATTTTGAAAAGAGAAAAACGAGTTCCCACATAGTTCCCTCACATTCTAACTCTGGGTTTTTGATGTAAAGCACTCTGAACATTGTTCTTTTCTTTAGTATAAATTTAGAGTTGGGTTTGGATTTTGAACTAATTTTGAGAATTATGAAGATCGAAAATTTGTTACCCAAACTGAACATAGTTGGTAGCATTTTCTTATTTTTTATAATGTTTGGCTAAAACCTCCATTCTTGGGGGTGTGATTATGTGATTAATTATCTCAATTAGCTTATGGGTGTTAGTATTTACTGATTTGATTGTTGATTTGAAGTGGGTTTGATTAATAACTAAGTTTAAATTAATGAATTGTAGTTGCAAATACAGTTCTAGCTTAGTATTCTATGCTTGCTTGAGAAAGAGGTTTTAGAATTAAAGTTATCAATTGGTGATTGTAGTGATTGTGTTATTGTGGATTCAGCTTTAGAAAGTGAGTTTTAATTCGATCCTATCAATCTAGCTCGAGAGAGTAGATTAATTGAGGTCTTGGGTTGTTCATAATTATTATGCTTGTCGAGGTTTGAGAGAACTCGCTTAAATCGTGATAGTTGATCGAGAGATGGCTATTAAATCTAAAGTCTAGCCTACCCACTAAGATTCAACGGTTTTCAGTAAATAGTAATCACACGTACAATAAAATTGGCTTTTAATCGATCACATCCCCAAGGATCCCTTTCTACTTGATTACTCCCCTGTTTTCGTAGTTGTTAACTATCACTCTAATCCCCCCATTTGACACTAGTTGTTAACCCCTGCAATTTACTTTAATTTTTTCGATAAATTATATTCCTACAACCGACCAGAACACTTCTTTCACTTCGTAATTAAATTCTCTACTGTATCACTCCCTGTGGGATCGACCCCAACTCTTTATTGGGTTTCTACTAGATTGCGATCATCTACATTTAGAATTGGATGAAGTTTAGTTGAGCGTTATCAAAAATGGTGCCGCTGCCGGGGAGTGGTGTTTAAAATTATTTTAGTTAAATTTAGTTGTGATTTAATCTTGTTTGTAGTTGAATCGACTTACTTTGTTTTGTGTTTTGTTGGCTGCTCTTGAACAGGTGATGAGATGAGTTTGAACGGGAGCAACGCTAGCCAACTTGGACATCATGATGACATCAGTAACTTGAACGATGTCAATGAAGCTCAATTGGGTAGTGTGGGTGCTATTCATTTACCTCCAGTCATGCGCAAAGTGGTATTCTATGTGACTAGCACGATGTTGCAGCTATTGCAAATGAAGGGTTTATTTGGAGGGATGGATCATGAGGATCCCTATGACCATATCCAGAATTTTGTGGACGCGTGTGGTCCATTTTTGTTCAAGAACATCTCACAAGAGTTAGTCCGACTTTGGTTGTTCCCTTTTTCTTTGATGGGGGAGGCAACAAAGGAGTTAGTTGACCGAGCAAGGGACTTGGTTACGTCTTGGGAAGATCTTACTGAGGCGTTCTATATAAGATTTTTCCCTCATTCGAAGATGATGGCATTAAGAGATAATATTCAGGGCTTCAAGCGATTGGATGATGAACCAATCCATGAGACATGGTTGAGGTTTCAAAGTTGTTGCTCCAATGTCCAACTCATGGACTCCCGAACAACGTGTTGTAACAACATTTCTATCGGAGTCTAGATTCAGTCAACAAGGGTGTGGCTGACCAGCTTGTCAAAGGAGGAATTATGCAACAACCGTTTGAAATTACATCTACTCTTCTTGATGGGATGATGAAGATTAACTGTTCTTGGTACACTAGAGAAGATCAAGTGTCTCCTTTGAACTCCATGATGACAAAGGAACAAATAGAAAAGGACCAAGAGCGGGATGAAAACATGGCTAAAATGATGACCCAAATGGATCTTTTGTCAAAAAATGTCATGGGTAGTGGTTCTAAGGCTGTGAACGCAATTGGAGTTAGCGCAGTTAATCCTGATGATGCGCACTTTGAAGCCTTGTACAATGAAGAAGTACACTTTCTAGCAAATCAGGAGGCCAGGCGGGAACCAAGGTTGGAATAGAGAGTGTAATGAATGTTGGAAGGACCGTGATAGGGAGTGGCATGACTGTGGTACAAACTGGAGGGAGCGAGACGGTGACAAAGAGAGATATGTACCTCTCAATGAGCGTCAAAAGCCAAATGGGTAAAGGGCTGACCCAGAAAATTTTCGCACTAAAGATATTCTTGCACGCATTCTCAATAAAGTGGAAGGGTCAGAAAAAGTGCTCAAAGAAATGAAAGAGGACGTTTCAACTCTGAATCAGACAATTACTTCTCACTCGGTGTCCATTAAATAGCTGGAAACACAAATGAGTCAAATCTCGACTCATTTGAACCCAAGGCCAAAAAGAGGGTTACCGAGTGATACCATGGCCAATCCAAAGAATGAATCGTGAAATTGTATCTTCGTCGTGCCACGATGTTAAATAAGGCGCTTCTTGGGAGGCAACCCAAGTTGTTAGCTTTTACTATTTTTGTTTGAATAATGGGTGTTATATGTGCAGGTCGAAAATGTGAAGTTTTGGGAAGAGGAGCAATTAGGCGAACCCAGGTACCAGTCGGCGACTCGCTGAATAGGTCGGTGAGCCCGATCTGGATCGCCGTTTGGACCAACTAATTAACTGGAGGTTGTGTAAAACTCAGCGGATAAAAGAGCCACTCAGCGCATCGCCGAATGGTCGGCGACATAAGTGGGTGTCGCCTACTGGCACGCGAACTAAAGGGTCATAAAGGCCTGAACCGTTTTTAAATTCAAAAACTTCCCTCATTTCATATTTTTCGACCTTTGCACTTTCACAACTATATTTTGGCTTATTGTTCTTGTTATTTTTTAGCGGGGATCAATTGCTTGGGGTGTTTGCGTGCATTTTTTCTTGACAATTCTCTTGCCTAGCATTCATTAATCTACTCTTGAGGTTGGTGATTCAAACCCCGCCTTTAAATTTTTAGTAGTTTCCAAATACATGATCGTATCTTTGTTGAACTATTTGCGTAATATTGGTTGTTTGAATGTTTGTTGTTAGTTTGTGCCCTTGTCGTACTTTGTTTATGCGAATTTTGGCCTATAAGTGTTGTATCCTACATGTGTGAATGATTAAAATTGTGGGTTTGTGTTGATTACCTGTTGGGTCAGGTATGGGTGAAGTCTGAGCAACCCTAATTGCACCTATCAACTGATTTTGCCCAATGATAGAGCGGGTGATGTCATTCTTAAGGGCAAAGACGTCGATTGGGAAATTTTGGACAAATTGGGGGAAGTCTGAGTACCCCGAGGTCATTAGTGGTATGGGTCTAGGCTTAATTGCATAAATATTTGTTTAATTTAAGTATCGTGGGCTCCGGGTTAAAAATTGGAGGTCGGGGTTAAAATCTGGCACGAAGGACCTTTCGGCGAGCTTAGTCGAGCTCGCCGAATGGTTCGGCGGTTCGCCCAATGACTCTTGGATCGCCTTTTTATTCTCCATTTTTTGTGAAATGATTCTGTAACATTTGGTGATATGCCTGAGCTCGCCGAGTTCACTCGATGACTCACGGAATGTCCTTTAGATGGGCCTTCTGCGCCCAAAATTTTAGAAATTATTTTGTAACTTTTGACGAGTACCTTTAGTTCACCGAATGGTGTCGGTGAATCACCGAAAGGCCCTGGACATTGCCGACTTGTGCTGAATTCTGAGAATTTTTAGTCTGGCACATTCGGTGAGCCCGACCTGGCTCGCCAAATGGGTTCGGCGACTCGCCGAGTTTCCTACACTTCCTTAAACTCTGATCATTTTTCGAACTGTTTTTAACGTATTAATTTATTCTATGTTGTGTTGTAGATATGGCTACACCAAAAGTACCAAGAAGGAATAAACCACCCCGAAAGCGTGCACGGGGCATTGTAATCAACAAGGTGTTGTGTCTTCCAGAACTGCGCAAGCGAAACTTCCTCTAATAGGGGGGAAAGGCAAGGGTAAGGGACATGTACAGCCAAGTCCGGCTGAGTAGAGCTCCGAAAGCATGGGTATCTATGCCACCCACCTCACTTCTTCAGAGTCAGATAGTGAGGGCAACTTGGGGGATAGATCGCCAGTCTTCGTGTTTGAGCCGGAGGACGATCAAACTGCATAATATCATTTAGAGGTCATGGGTAATCTCCTCTAGCCTCATCAATTTCTTAGTCTTTAGCATTAGATTCATTTTAGGTGAGCAATCCTTTCAACCTAGAATAATTCAATGTGAGAAAGTCTTTCACATTCATAACATAAGCAATTCATATGGGAACTAACCCTTCTACAACAATTACATCAATAATCAACAATTGACAACATAAGCTTTACTCTCAAAGCACTACATCTCATAGTCATTCTATATGTTTCAATATCATAATCATCTCATAAGCTTCAATCTCAAAGCAATTCTAATTATGATTCATCATATAGGCTTCAATTCTAATGTATCTCATTAATCCTAGATAGAATACATCTAAGCCCACAAATTATTCTTTCATGGCATAAAACTCATTTACATTAATTCATCTTTCTAGACTTGGTTTAGGCATCGGTACATGTAAATTCATCCTAAAAATATGTATTCCTATCAATTCAATCATAAACAATCATAACCCAATCAATTGGATCAACATTCATCAATACCCACAACATTGGAAGAAACCCTAACTCAAATTGGAGAATTTCATCTTCTCAATTGGGGAATCATAGGGACTCCATGGATGGAAGGAATCCATGGATGAAAATCCATCATACCTTGATTACAAAGCCCACAAATGCTTGAGGAATGGAGACTTGACCTTGATCCTAGCTCCAACTCTTTCTTCTTCTTCAAGTTCTAGAGATGAAATATTTGAGAGGAAGACTTTGGGATTTCTTTTGGGTTTTGGAAATAATGACTTGAATGAGTGAGTTTTGGGGTTAAAATGACTTATATAGGGGTCCTAGGCTTGGGTAAAACAACATAGTATTAACCTACTTAAAACCGGAAAAGACCAATTAGCCCCTAACTTATAGGAATCTGCCTCTTCTTCATGTGAGGCCCCACGAGCCGTGGTGCCTACCACGAGCTGTGGTGCCCTCCGTGGTCAAGAACCAGTGGCTTGGAAAGCCACCCCCTAACCCCTAAAAACCAAGTCATCACCACAAGCACTCCCGCTGCCAGTCAAGGCCTTCACGAGCTGTGAAGTGGCTCGTGTGGAGGAGGCTGTTTTGGGGCAGTGTAGCCTAGACTCATCTAAATGCACACAACCAAGGAGGAACTTCATCTCCAAGATAAACATAATCAGTGCATTTCGAGGGAAGGTAGGAACTACTTCTAGCAAACCAATATGCATTAAATTTCAAAATTTACCCATGTTCAAGGAGGAACAACCATCTCCAAGCTAAAAGCATGCTCAACACAATCTCATGGAGCCCATATGCAATTCGGTCTCAAAAAGCATAGCTAAAGCATGTTCATAAATTCATCTCATTAAGTCTATAGGCAACTCATACTCAATGCACTACCACATGAGGAAAATCAATCACATAAACTCATTTTCTTTTAAAACACAAGTTTTCATGAACATACATAACATAAGAAAATCATGGGAACATCTAAAACACGCATGACTTCAAACAAGGAGCAAACCATGAGGAACTCATTACCTTGAGCTAGAGTAGGAGTAGAAGAAAAGAGATGAGGATATCGGGACATCATATCGGCCTCGACCTCCCAAGTAGCACCCTCAACTAAATGATTCCTCCACAATACTTTCACGAACGCAACCTCTTTATTTCTCAACTTCTTAACTTGCCGGTCTAGGATCTCAACCGGTACCTCTTCATAAGAGAGACTTTCATCAACCCCCAAACCTTCTAGGGGAACTATGGATGCCGGATCTTCGACACACTTCTTAAGCATAGAGACATGGAAACCGGATGCACCAATGCCAACTCATTAGGCAAATCAAGCTCATAAGCAACCTTACCAACACGTCTCAAAATTTGATACGTGCCTACGTATCGGGGACTAAGCTTCCCTTTCTTCCCAAATCTCATCACACCCTTCATGGGTGAGATTTTCAAGTAGACCCAATCGCTAACATCAAACTCAAGGTCTCTTCTTCTCACATAGGCATAGGACTTTTGTCGACTTTGGGCTGTTCTCAACCTCTCCCTAATAAGTCGGACTTTCTCCATAGCCTCATGAACTAATTCGGGCCCTATCAAGGCCACTTCACCCACCTCAAACCAACCTATAGGAGATCTACACCTCCTACCATAAAGATCTTCAAAGGGGGTCATACCAATACTAGAATGGTAGCTATTATTATAAGCAAACTCAA
Organism: Solanum etuberosum; assembly: GCA_029582245.1. Lineage (NCBI taxonomy): Eukaryota > Viridiplantae > Streptophyta > Magnoliopsida > Solanales > Solanaceae > Solanum > Solanum etuberosum. Next base: position 20,516 of record JAJONR010006606.1, on the reverse strand, counting down.
TCAATGGCAAGTGATCATCCCAATTTTCCTTGAAATCGATGACACATGCTCTCAACATATCCTCTAAAGTTTGGATAGTTCATTCTGCTTGCCCATTGGTTTGTGGGTGAAAAGCCCTGCTAAGCTTCACTTTAGTGCCAAGTCCCTTTTGGAATGACTTCCAAAACTGAGAAGTAAACTGAGTACCTCTATCGGAGATAATGGACAAGGTCACTCCATGCAACCTTACCATTTCCCTCAAATATAAATTAGCATAATCTTCCGCCGCATAAGAAACTTTGACGGAAATGAAATGGGCCAATTTCGTCATTCGGTCTACTATAACCCAAATCGAATCATATTATCGCCGAGTACGTGGCAACCCAACTATAAAGTCTATATTCAAGTCTTCCCACTTCTAAGTAGGAATGCTAATGTCTTGGGATAAACCTCCCGGTTTCTGATGCTCAACTTTTACTTGTTGCAAATTTGGACATTTAGCCACAAATCCCGCAATATCTTTCTTCATCCCATTCCACCAATAGACCTCCAGCAAATCACGGTACATCTTGGTGGCTCCCGGGTGAATGGAATATTGAGAATTATGGGCTTCTGACAAGATCTGTTCCCTCAAGTCATCGACATTCGGAACACACAACCGACCTTGAAATCTAAGTACATCATCTCCCCCTTGGGAGAAGGCCTCAACAAACTTGTTAAGCACCGCTTCTTTCAATTCCACTAAAATTGGATCAAGACATTGCTTAGCTTTCACATCACTCACTAAAGACGATTCAGAACCATTATGAACCATAACACCAACCTTGGTAGAGTCCATCAACCGAACACCCAACCGGGCCAATCTATGTACATCTCGTACCAATTCTTTCTTATCTTCTTCTATATGGGCAACACTACCCATTGATAATCGACTAAGATCATCTGCTACTACATTTCGCCTTACCGGGGTGATAGAGCACACTCATATCATAATCTTTCAATAACTCAAGCCACCTTTTTTGGTGAAGATTCAGATATTTTTGACTAAACACGTATTGTAATCTCTTGTGGTCGGTGAACACATCTACATGAACACCATACAAATAGTGCCTACATATCTTTAAGGCAAAAACCACCGCCGCTAATTTAAGATCGTGGGTCGGATAATTCTTCTCATAGACCTTAAGTTTCCTTGAAGCATAGGCAATAACCTTTCTATTTTTCATTAGCACACATCCCAACCCAATTCTCGAGGAATCACAATATACAACAAAACCATCTGTCCCTTCCGGTAAAGTCACACCGGAGCAGAAGTAAGTCTATATTTCAACTCTTGGAAACTCTTCTCACATGATTCAGACCATATGAACTTAGCCTTCTTTTGAGTCAAAGCTGTCAATGGAGAGGCAATGAAAGAAAACCCCTCAATAAACCTTCTATAGTAACCGGCCAAACCCAAGAAACTTCTAATATCCAAAGGTGATAGAGGTCTAGGAAAACTCTTGACCGCATCCGTCTTCTTAGGATCTACCTCAATACCTTTACTTGAAATAATATGACCAAGGAAAGCTACAGACCTTAGCCAAAACTCACACTTGCTAAACTTTGCAAAGAGTTGTTGGTCCTTAAGAACTTGCAACACGATTCTCAAATGATAAACATGCTCATTCTCACTCCATGAGTAGATCAAAATATCATCAATGAACACAATCACAAACATATCAAGGTATTCTCTAAACACCCTATTTATCAAATCCATAAATGCCGCCGGAGCATTAGTCAAGCCAAACGACATCACCAAAAACTCATAATGACCATACTGAGTTCTAAAAGTCATCTTCGGAATATCATCATTCTTCACCCTCAATTGGTGATAACCCGACCTAAGGTCAATCTTAGAAAAGTAACTCGCACCTTGGAGTTGGTCAAACAAATCATCTATCCTTGGAAGAGGATATTTATTCTTAATGATCACCTTATTCAATTGCCGATAGTCAATACACATTCGGAGTGAACCATCCTTCTTCTTAACAAACAAAACTGGAGCACCCCATGGAGAGATACTCGATCGGATGAAACCCGTATCCAACAAATCTTTCAATTGTTCTTTCAACTCTTTAAGTTCTACTGAAGTCATTTTATAAGGAGGAATAGAAATAGGCTACGTATCAGGGAGAAGGTCAATGCCAAAGTCTATTTCCCTTTCGGGAGGAATACCAGGTAAATCATCTGGGAACACTCCCGGATACTCATTAACAATGGGGACCGACTCAAGACTAGGGTTTCAAAATCCATATCCCTCACCCTAACTAAATAGTACAAGCAACCCTAAGAAATCATCTTCCTAGCTTTAAGATAAGAAATAAACCGACCTTTCGGCATAGAATTTCCCTCCTTCCACTTTAGGACAGGCTCGTTCGGAAACTGAAACTTGACTACTCGAGTTCTACAATCAATAGAAGCATAACAAGAGTGCAACCAATCCATCCCAAGGATGACATCAAAATCTAGCATATCAAGCTCTACCAAGTCAACAAGAGTAACTCTATGGGATAAGGAGACGGGACACTTTCTATAAACCCTCTCAGCCATCACAGAATCACCAACAGGAATAGAGATAGAAAAAGGTTCTAACAACACTTCGGGAAACACATCAAATCTCATAGCCACATATGGCGTTACAAAATACAAAGTAGCACCGGGATCAAGTAGAGCATATACATCAATTTGGAAAACTTTCAACATATTGGTAACCACATCGGGATAACTTTCTTGTTCACCTTGAGTCTGAAGAGCATAAAACCTATTTTGCTTAGGAACATTTGAACCTGAACTACTTGGAATGGATGAAGGATAGGGTTGAGCCCTACGACGATTATCTCCCTTATTCTTAGCAACTGAAGGACAATCTCTTATCTTGTGGTCCGTCTTACCACAACCAAAACAAGCATTGGAACCCGCTAGACATTTGCTTTCATGTTTTCTTCCACACTTAGTACAATTAGGCAAAGAAGGCCCATTACCACCTCCTTGAGGCTTAGGGTTAGACACCCTTTCATTGTTGGACCTTGGGGGAGCCTTAGAAGAACCTTGCCCGAAAAACCTTTGTCGAAACCTTGAACGACCATGTCCATCGGACCTAGGGTATGAATAGTTTTTCTCTAGACCTCTCATTGAGCTTTTCCTCTTCAATCTGTTGGGCATGGACCATGAGACGAGAAATATCCATAGAATGGACAAGCCTAGCTGTACGACACTCTTTTACTACCAAGTCGGACACACCCGGAATGAACTTGCTCATCATTGCCCTAGAGTCGGCAACTATAGAAGGAGCATACTTAGACAATTGAGTGAACTTCAAGGCATATTATTTCACGCTCATACTTCCTTGTCGATTATTAATGAACTCAAGCACTTTAGCCTCCCTCATCGTAAGAGGAAAGAACCTATCAAGAAAAGCAGACTTAAACCTCTCCTATTCTAGGGGACCCACATCTACCAGTCTTGCCTCCTTCCATTGGCTAAACCAAATTTGAGCAACCCCTTCTAGTTGGTAAGCGGCCAATTCCGCCTTCTCCACCGGAGTCACTCTCATGATAGCCAACACGTTATAGACCTCGTCAATGAACTCTTGAGGATCTTCCTCAACCTTAGAACCATAGAATTCCTGAGGATTCATACTTGTGAAGTCCCTCACTCTTGATGCCATCGTACCCACATGTGGGTTCATGGGGTTCACAACTTCCCTATTGGCTTGGGCCATCACGGCTTGAGCCAACACTTGAAAAGCTGTCCTAAACTCCGCATTAGTCACTTGCTCGGCCAAAGGGTCAACCGGAGCTTGAGGAGGAGCTCTTTGATCAATATTTTCTCCCTCGGTCCTTCTAGCAAAAGCCCTTCTAGTAGTCATATCATGTAGACCATCGGGTAAGGATTAGGAGAAATACCTTATAGAGTTAAACTCTATCGCACGACTTAGAGAAATGAAAAAGTGAAGTTTCCTAAGCATGTAATAGCTTTTCATTCATAAATGTGGCGCGCTTCACACTTATGAACAAGACTCTACTAGACGTGGTTTTGAAACATCCAAGAACCATTCTAAACCTTGTGCTCTGATTACCAAGTTTGTCATGTCCCAGGGGTGTACCCTACACGTCAGATGGCATACAAGACTCCGAGAGGCCTCATATAAGCCACTTAGTTTTCATAATATAAAATAGTAGAAATGAGCAGAAATTTAAGATATTTTTCAACAACATCAAAGTTTTCATATCAAAAGCGGAAGTCTATTACACTTTGTCTCAAACCATCTAAAACATAAATATCTTGGGACACAGCCCATACAACAATGTTCAAAACATGAAATGACAGAACATAAGAGAAATGGTGGCCAAATCCTCGAATGCTATGACGACTCACCAATCTTCAAGTCTCGCTTCTACTAAGATCCTAGCCACGGGAATAAGAGTCGAGATCGACGAACCCTACATTTTGATAAGAAATATAGGCAAAAGTATGTGTTAGTACAAACATGTACTAAATATGATGGCTAGAATAAACATCAACATAAACATAAGACTTAGACAATATAGGTCATAAAGCATAATCAATGCATAAAGTAAATCATATCAACATAAAATGAATACTTCTTGAAGTAACCTTAAATCTACTTAACTCATCATGGAAGGAAACTCAAGAAACAATCCAAGCTTATCATTCATTATAACATAGTCTAGATTATCTTTTATAGACATGGAGAATCGCCTCTTGCCTTACTATAAAAGAACATGGGTAGTCGCCTCTAGTCCTTCTTAACATATGGATCATGGGTACTCGCCTCTAGTCCAACATCATGTGACATGGGTATTCACCTCTTGTCATTCTATAGGGATCATGGGTATTCGCCTCTTGTCCAATTCATATCTTAAGAACGTGGGAAGTCGCCTCTTGTTCAACTTTGAGGAATACGGGTAATCACCTCTTTATTATATTCTAGGGAATACGGGTAATCGCCTCATATCAATCTCATTTAGAGGTCATGGGTAATCGCCTCTAGCCTCATCAATTTCTTAGTCTTTAACATTAGATTCATTTTAGGTGAGCAATCCTTTCAACCTAGAATCATTCAATATGAGAAAGCCTTTCACATTCATAACATAAGCAATTCATATGGGAACTATCCCTTCCACAACAATTACATCAATAATCAACAATTGACAATATATGCTTTACTCTCAAAGCAATACATCTCATAGTCATTTTATATGCTTCACTCTCAAGCAATTCAATATCATAATCATCGCATAAGCTTCAATCTCAAAGCAATTCTAATCATGATTCATCATATAGGCTTCAATTCTAATGTATCTCATCAATCCTAGATAGAATATATCTAAGCCCACAAATTATCCTTTCATGGCATAAAACCTATTTACATCAATTTCATCTTTCTAGACATGGGTACATGAAAATTCATCCTAAAAATATGTATTCCTATCAATTCAATCATAAACAATCATAACCCAATCAATTGGATCAACATCCATCAATACCCACAACATTGGAAGAAACCCTAACTCAAATTGGGAAATTTCATCTTCTCAATTGGGGAATCATAGGGACTCCATGGATGGAAGGAATCCATGGATGAAAAGTCATCATACCTTGATTACAAAGCTCACAAATGCTTGAGGAATGGAGACTTGACCTTGATCCTAGCTCCAACTCTTTCTTCTTCTTCAAGTTCTAGAGAGAGAAATATTTGAGAGGAAGACTTTGGGATTTCTTTTGGGTTTTGGAAATAATGACTTGAATGAGTGAGTTTTGGGGTTAAAATGACTTATATAGGGGTCCTAGTCTTGGTAAAATTACATAGTATTAATCTACTTAAAACCAAAAAAGACCAATTAGCCCTTAACTTACATCACCACGAGCACTCCCACGGCCAGTCAAGGCCTTCACGAGCCGTGAAGTGGCTCGTGTGGAGGATGTTGTTTTGGGGCAGTGTAGCGTAGCTACTGCCTAGCCTACCACGAGCCTCACCACGACCCATGGTCCCCACCACGAGCCGTCAAGGTGGTCGTGGAAATGTGGGCAGTTCTTGAAGAAGGTTGGGATGTCCAAGCCCTCTTCCTTGGCTCTTTCCCTCTCACTTAGCCCTAGTTTAGCCTACTAGATTCCGAGGTGTTACAACAAGTTGGGAAAGTCCTGTTACCTGAAATGGTCCCTTGAGACTTAGAGCCTAATGCCTTACCTTTCTGATCCTGTTGAAACCTGGGGGATGGAGCACTAGCTGATGAAGGTGCTGGGGCTGTAGACCTTTGCTGAAACTGTGAGCGATTCCCACCGCCCGACTTTTGCTATGAGTATTCATAATTTCCTGTTCTTGCTTTTTTGTTATCCTTATCCATTTCCCTAAGCTTATCTCCCTCAACCTGCTGAGCATGATTCATTAGCCTGGAGATATCCATATCCCCTAGAAGCATAGCATTCTTGCACTCGATCTTCACCAGATCGGATACCCTAAATAAGAACTTACTCATTTGTTCCCTTGGATCGGCAGCCACGTGTGGAGCGTACCTGGAGAGCTGGGTGAACTTCAGCCCGTACTCTTGGAACGACATTGAACACTTCTTCAAGTTCATAAACTCTTGTGCCTTAGCTACTCTCAACTCTCTTGGGAAGAACCTATCTAGAAAAGCTCCGGTAAAACAATCCCAAGTCACAGGAGCTGCATCTGCATCCCTGTTATCTCTCCACTGAGTAAACCAGATATGAGCCACATCCTTAAGTTGGTAGGATGCCAGCTCCACCCTGTCATTTCCAGTCACCTGCATCACCTCTAGGATCTTCTTGACTTCATCAATGAAGTTTTATGGGTTCTCACCAACCTTCGACCCTAGAAATTCTGGCGGATTCATACGAACAAAGTCTCGAACCCTAGCTGCAGCTGATCCACCAGTGGTGTTTGCAGGAACCAAAGCCTGCTGATCGTTCTGATTGGCCACACTCTGAACCAAGAGCTGGATCGCATTCTGAAATTCTATATTCGTAACCCCATGGTTCGGGACTGGAGGAACTGCATCAGCATTGCATGCATTAGCATTTCATGTGTTAGCTCTATGAGGAGGCGTGATTTGAAACTTAAAACAATGGATTAGAAGGCAGAAGTTGAATCATACCTCACGCACAATAAGAATAGCAAAGAAAGTGAAGTTTTTCTTAAAACACTTCATAGCCTCCCCCTCATAGGTGGGTGCTCTTCACACTCATGAAAGGAACTCTACTTAGTGCGGCTTTCAGACACCCTAGGACTCTTGAACCTAATGCTCTGATACCAAGTTTGTCACGACCCGAGGCTACCCCCTTGACGTAACACGGGACCTAGGATCACGAGTGATCCCAAGCTAACCCTGAATCTGGCATATCATGAATATACTGAAAATAGCTAAGTAAAATGAACTAAGCTGAAGCTAAATCAATTGATATCTGAAGAGGAACACGCCCAACTAGTCTGAATAATAATATAACATAACATAAGGGTTTTGGTGAAGACTGAAATAACCACTTAACAACTCAAGCTGAATCTACTACTATGTCTGAAAAGCCGCTAACTGGGTTGAGTTGCTGGGACATGCCCTCCAGCTAACTCTAACAAAATTGAAACTAAAAATAATGACTAAAATGAAAGCATGTCTATTGTCCTCGGAATATGAGGACTCACCACTGAAGCTGCTGAATGCTAACCGAGAATCGATCTAAGCGTGATCTGAATGCTGAGTACCTGAACCTACATCATGAAATGATGTATCGCAAAGTATGAGTCAGTACTTAGAATGTACTGAGCATGTGGGATATAGATACTAAGTTGAATAAAAGATATATAAGCTGAACAATACATAACTGAGCAATGATGTAATCTGAGCAGAGATATAGATACTGAAATATAACTGAAAAACTAAATTGAATGCAATGACCAAGAACTAATCATGAAGATAACATGCTGAACTGTATACTGATTTAAGTACTGAAAACATGGTCAATGGAAGGAGAGTCTGACTGTGGGAGCTACTATTAACTAACATAAACCACGTGAGCTAAACGTGGCGTCCGATGTATACGCCCCATCGAGAGGACCCAATATACCTTGCCAGGGGTATAAAGGCATGACTATAGCGTGATCACTAATATTGATGCCCAACAGAGGGGACTTATAATCCTATGCGGGCACGTAGTTCTAGCACTATGAGGGTACGTTGAACCCTAATCCAACTCGGTGCTAAATATACTCCCAACTGAATACATATGAAGCTAAAATGCACTAAATACAGAAAAGCTCAAAATACTGACATGCTAACTGAGAATGCAACATTTATATACTGAGAATGTGACATTCAAAATCTGGAGCATGATTTTCTGTTTAACTGACCTAGTAAGTATAATTCATGAACTAATAGAATTTACACAAGTTATTTAGACTGTGGATACTATAGCAGCTGAAATCACCACAATTTCCAAATTTTTACAAACCCTAGATCTAAACAAGTTATGTGGAATCAAGGAACTGACTGAATTCTAGGGACCTACTGGATGAAAGGAACCCACTAGTGAAATCTCACATACTTGGTGAGAAAATCTACGGAGAAATCCTTTAGATTTCGGGGATGAAACTTGAAGAATATTGTTGCTTGTTCTTGAAAGAAACTAGCGCCTCTTTCTCTTTTTTTCGTTCTAATTTAGATGATTTTTGGAGAATGAGGATTCTGGGTATGTCGGACTAGGTTATTAGGCTTAGACTAGGTAAAACAACGTAGTTTAGGCATCAAACGACGTAGTTTAAGTGCCCCAACGCATAGGGAAAGGACATAAACCACCCTGACTTAAAGCTGACGAAGTGCCACTCACGAGTGGACTGACGGGCCGTCGTTTGAACCACTGCCCGTCGACTGGGTCGTGGTTCAACGGCCTGTCCGACAAGGCTTCACTAAAACGAGCATAACTTTTTACTCTGAGGTTGGATTTTAGCAAACTCGGTGGCGTTGGAAAGAGGATTCAATTATCTTTAATTTGATAGGTCATGAGCCACCTAATTCATATTGTGCTAAAAGATATGACCATTTGAAGTTGACCCAACAGTCTTTTCCCTCTAAATAGTTGTTGATCCTCACCTACGGTCCGTAGGTCCAACCACAAACCGTACTGGTCGGTCGTGGGAAGGATCAGAGATCACTGAGTCTTGGACCCTAATGACGGACCCCACCTACGGTCTGTGGGTCCATCAACGGACCGTGGACCACGGACGTAGGTCTCATCTCTTGATCCTGCAATTCCCCTTAGTCTGGGACTAAACGATGGGACCCTACCTACGGTCCGTGGTCTCACACACGGTCCGTCGGTGGCTTCCGTTGGTTCTGACACCAGATCCTGGAAAGCTGCATTTTTTCATCTTCTCGAATCAGAGGTATTACAATAACATACATAAATATGATTTAAAAGAGAAGAAAAATGTAAGTCCATAATCTAATTCAACCATGAATTCTACTTTAATTTAAAAATGAGAATACTAACAAAATTGTGCTAATGAATTATTTTTTTTCAGATTGTACGAAAAATTGTATGGAATCACATAAAGTAAATGTTAAGAATGATAAGGAAATGAAATAAAAATAATATGTTTTTAGAATTATTAGAATAATAAAAATTAAAAAGAATTTAAAATATTAAAAATTAAAAAAAAATTAAACCAAAAAAAAAATTAATAAAAGGAAGAAATTAAAAATAATCAGCTTGTAATTACCAACAATTCACAGCCTACTCCTATGAATTGGAGAGTGTAATTACTCCTGCCAATTACACCCCAATTACATGTTGACCATATAATTACATGGTCAACCAAATATATCAGACAGTGTAATTATATTCAATTACACCAAATTTAATTATCAGGGTGGCTTTCTAAACAAGCCATAATAAAAAAGGGAAATTTTCAAAACAACAATATTTTAGCATTTAATAGGACCTCATAGCCACACTTACAATATTTATTAAAAATGTCAATATTTTAGTTTGTTATATTGCTGATTTATGTATTTTTGTTTCATTTATTTAATTTGAAAAAAATATAATTAGTTAATAACAAAATGGAGAAAATAAGGGAGAGAATATTTCAAATAAGGTAAAAGTCACTGAAATTCCTCCTCAATTACATTCCAAATAAAAATCGACATGGCTTCTCTCTCCCTTATTCCTCAATTTTTCAATATCAATTTTCAACACCCCATTGATATACTCAATCTATGTCGAGTTGAAGTCGATTGATTTGAGATTTTTGTTGGCAGTGAAAAAGATTTTAGAATGAATGCAAAATAAATAAAAAATATAAAACTTGTTGGCATACAAAGTGAATTTGAAATAAAAAGTGAGACAGAAATACAAAGTGAACACAAAAAATATATAACTTGTTCACATACATTTAGAATGAATACAAAATAAAAATAAAATACAAAACTTGTTGACATACAAAGTGAGCACAAAAAATATACAACTTGTTGGCATACCTTTAGAATGAATACAAAATAAAAAAGAAATACAAAACTTGTTGGCATACAAAGTGAGATTGAAATAAAAAGTGAGATTGAAATACAAAGTGAGCACAAAAAATATAAAACTTGTTGGCATACCTTTAGAATGAATAAAAGATTAAAAGAAAATACAAAACTTGTTGACTTACAAAGTGAGATTGAAATACAAAATGATATTGAAATACAAAAGGAGCACAAAAAATACAAAACTTGTTGGCAATATAGTTAGAATGAATACAAAATAAAAAAGAAATACAAAATTGTTGGCATATAGAACGGGTTGCTATCAATATTTATAGCAATATCTAGGGCTAACTTAGCAGTCATGCCACATGGTGTCATTGGCTTTGCAGATAATTCATATCCCTCTCTGTTTCAACAGACCTTTCTTGTTTCACCACCCCACGTGGTGCCATTGGCTTTGCAAGACTCTTCACCATTTTGCCGGTCTCTCATATTGGCAACAATAGGTGGTTCCTTTGAAGGGTTTGGATTTCAGTGAGTGTAAATATTTTGATAAGATTTCTAAAGAAAAAAAAAGATGAATGTCGAAGAGAGATAATAGGGCGTCCGGTTAAAAATGGAAAGGTGGAGGTAATTTGTAGTGAGAGAATTTGAGTAAAAAACGTGAGCGAGAATTCTGGATAATGGAGTCAAACTTAGTCAAAAGTGGGCCACAATTGAGAAATAAAAGGAAGTGAACTGAATTATATAAGGATACACTTTATTTGCTATATAACTAGTATTTTGGTATTTTTAATAATTATTTTAAATTATAGTTATTTTTAATAAATATGTTACAGATTTTGAGTTTGTTTGGCATTGCTACTAAAAACTGCTTATTTTTAGAAACACTTTTTAAAATGACTTTTTAAAAAGTGCTTCTGGAAAAAAACAATTTGTGTTTGGCTAATTTATTTGAAAAGTGCTTTTGATAAGCAAATTGTGTTTGGCTAATCTTTTTTAAAAAGTGCTTTTGAGAGTCATATTACGAAAAAGGGTAAGTATCAATGTGTGTTTAATATTAATATTATTTTATAGAGAAAAACTATTTTAAATATCTATTACATAAAATTTAATTAAATTAAAATATACATATTCATAAATTTAAAAAACCATTCCACAAATTAAACCACTATATATGAAAAATTCACCAGAAAAATAAATATAGCTCTTCATATATTTAATCCTACAAAAATATTGCTGTTATCTTTATTTCTAATTCTGTAAAATAAAGCGTAAGGTAATATATAAAATATAAAATATAAAATATAAATAATAATATATAAGCATAAAATAAATAAAAAATTTATTAGAAAATTAAAACTAAAAACTAAAATTCTTGAATGAAACTTAACTAAACTAATGAGATATCTTAATTAATTAATAAGGGATATATTGGTAGATATGCATATATGGAAGTAGAGCCGTCAAAAAGGGATTAGCCCATGGGGTCGGCCCAACCCAACCCGTTATTGGGATAGGGTTGGGATAGAATTTTTCAAGCCCATCTAAACAAGGAATTATAAGCACGGTCCATATAAGCCCTTGGCCCTTGAGGCTTGATCGGGGTCGGCCCATGGGCCAAATTTTTTTATTTAAGAGTAACTTACAATAATCTCACTAGTATATAATCTAATTACTTAAATACACGTTATGTTGTAATATTATGAATCTTACCAGATTTTTTTACGTCCAAATACATGTATCTCAGAATATATAGACTCAAAGTTAGGTTAATTTGTTCTAGATACACTCTATCCAAGTAGATTCGCATGTATCTAGGATACATAGAGAAATCTCGCGTCCTCGCCTCCCTCCCATCTTGCTTGTCACTCTCTTATCTCGCTCATGTATCTGATATGCGAGATACATGCTAATTACACTAGATTTTTTGCTAGTGTTATTGAAACAACACCATTGTTTGTCATATTTGATTTGAAAATCTTCTCATTTCTTGATATTATAGAACTATAAGTTTGGGGAAAAAAAAAGGGGCTAGCCCACCCCAGCCCTCGACCCTTCTAGGGTTGGGTTGGGTTGAGCATTTTCAGGCTCTTCCAAATGAAGGGCCGGCCCGCCCTAGCCCTTCAAATTCCTTGGCCCGCGAGACTTGGGTCAGGTGGGGCTAGGCCGGCCTTTTTTGACAACTCTATATGGAAGGGATATTTAGTTTTTCAAAAAATAATTTTGTTTCTGCTTCTGCTTTTTTTAAGAAGCAGAAATCCAACAACAGAAAAACTGTTTCTACTTCTATTTAAAAGCAATTTTAATGATTTGTCAAATACTTATTATTATTATTTTTAAAAAGTGTTTTCTTCCACACACAAAAAAACACTTTTGACCTATGCCAAACAGGCTCTTTGACTAATTAGCTCATTTTTCCTAATAAATACATACTTTCAACCTTTTAAACTTGTACAACCAATAGTATTCACCGCACATACACACATTTGATTGTATTGCTAACATGGAGTTTTTGGATAATTGCGACATGATTAATATTTTAACAAAATTTGCTCTGAAGAGATGAAAAGAATGTAAGAGATTTATTAGATGGGAGAAGTGAGTCTGGGCAATTTTTTTTAACCCAAATAATGAAAACCTGCAACTTTAGTTCGTCAAAAAGATAGTAAAAAGGGGAAAAATTAGAAAAGAAGTATTTAGTCAGGTTCGTTACTGGATAGTGAAAACCAAAAAAAAAAAATAGTTGGCAGATGAATAACTAACTACAAACAAAATATTAACATTATTGGAGGTCATCTATGATTGTGGGCAGAATTTTTTTGGCCAATTCGTAATTTAGCCAGAGATTTGGCTTTTTGGTATACCCTGAAAAGTAGGTGTCTTTTGGATTTATTGGCTAAACTTCGTGTACTTTAGACTTAGGATTCAATACTTTATCCCGACAGCAAGCACCATTCATTTTAACCTTAAAGTTGTGAGTTCGAGTCATCAAAGGACTAAAAATGAGAGCTTCTTGTTAGGTTTTACGTTGATTATGTTTTTACTTTTTCTTGAAAGCAAAATATAATTATCTTTCATATTTGGTTTATTCCTTTCTTTGAGGAAAAATTTAAAATTCTATAAATTGAAGTCTCTTCTTCTCATACCATGGACATAATAACTGAATAACATCCACAATGTAACTATTAAAGAGTTTTGTTTATAGGGAGATTATTTTCCCAATAGATTTTATTTTTTTATATTAATTTTCAATATGTAGGTCACTTGACCAAAATATGATTTAAGTATGCTTTTATTTTTCATCTAATTTATCACCAATATAATTTATAATTGTAAATTTCCGCATGACGCTATAATTATTTTTAACTCAACACTCGTGAGGGAGGGACATTTAATGTGAGTAATAATAGTATATAGTTTAATGAGAAAACTAATCCGCATAATGGTAAGAACATTTTGTTTTTATTATGTTTCAAAATATTCAAAATTGTATATCAATTTGCAATATATCAAATTAAACATTCAATGAAAAATAATATGCATATTACAATCTCCAAATTACTAATGATGTATGTGTAAGAATTGCCACCAAACGAAACCCCTAAAATGACTAGAGATTTGAAAGCAAACTCAACTACTAGGTAAATTAAAAGGCTGGCATTAGTTATGTAAAATTTTGGTTACTGGGAGCAAATGGGTGGGAAAATGACATGTGAGCAACCAAGTCATCTGTTTCCCACGTGAAATTGTTCACATGTGTATGACAGCACATTGTTTTTTCTTATCTTATTTTTTTTATCTCTCTTTTCTGGGTCAAGCGGGTTCATATGAATCCACTTCGTAAAAAAATTACACTGTATATATAAATTTATTTGGTTTGTCTTCTGAAAAATATATGCGTAGAAATAAACAAATTGACCCCATCTAAACAAATAAAAACCTTTTGTCCATTGGTAAAGTGGGTTCTTTTTTGTGGAAGTGCCAGAGTTCGAAACCAGACAACAACACACTAATTTTTTAGTTTTTTTTTTTTTTTTTTGTATTTTCTTCTTCACCGGCTTGATAAAAATTTTAGGTCCGCCACTAAGTTTTTAGTTTTTTTGTGAATTTTCTTCTTCATATTTGAACCCGCTCAATAAAAATTCTAGATTCGTTGCTGCTTTTCTTTCCCTGTTACGAAAGGTTTAAGTTATGGTCCTCTATATGTTGTTGAATGCTCAAACACAATGAATGATCAACATGACAAGTGAGGATAGGACTTAGGAGTTAGGAGTGACTCTTCCTCACATACCAATGGACAATAAACGAAAGCATTCCAACAGTATCCCTCAACACTACAACAAATTCAGCCTAGAACCACAGTAATTCTTGAGCACAATCTATATATAATATTAAGCTATATAAAAGAAATGTGGTGTGGGTTTAAGGCTATACAGGGCGGATGGGATGCTGGGCGGGTTTAAGATTGTGCGGGCGGGTTGAAGTGAGTTTTTTTTAAAATTAATGTGGGGCGGGGCGGGGCGGGTTGCGGTATATGTGATTTTATGTGGATTTAAACTTAATTTTAATTTTTTACATGTTATAATAGAGCATTATTTATTAAGATAATTTCTTTAAAGATACTAAAATATTTAAGATAGTAAACTAGGTTCAACAAAAAATAATACAATTTCTTACATGTTTCCCAATTGACCTCTACAAAATAAATTTTTAAGTAACTATCCTATTAAAATATATTTAAAAAATTATGCATGGCGGAATCATACGGGGTGGATTGAAAATAATTTTTTTTTTGTTATGCGGGGCGGATTAAGAATTTTGCAGGTTAAGCTCAACCCGCTCTACCGCACCACTCATTGTCATCCCTAGTTTTTCATATTAGATGACGGACTCCCTACATTCCTAAAGAATATATATCTAGATTGTGGACATCTGCTATGTGAGAATTCCCGACTATTGATGAGGAATTATGATTGCTAGAGGTCCTCTGCTAGGGTGAAATAAGTGTCCTAATTTAATTACTAGTATTTACAATTCATAATGCAACATAAAGAAATAAGGAAGAGAAATAAATTTGAAAGGTACAAGTCATAACTTGGCCAAGATAACCAGGTTTACAACAAAAACATTGGTGAGAGAGTGCTCAATTGTCGCTCATAAATAAAATAAAATAGTAGTTTTTTCATCCACAAACAAGAGGCTTTACTGCAGGTACTCTAAGGCAACTGAGACTTCCACCTGGAATGACAGAGCACTCAGGTTGAGGCCTTTGCATTTGTCTTCCTGGAATACAGTTCAATGAGAAATCAATACCCACATTTCTCAAGGGAAGTTTGTCACAATCTTGGCTCAACTCAGAGAAGAAATTGTAAGCAAGAGTCAAATTCACAAGGTTTCTTAGTGAACAAACCAAGTCTGGTAAATCTCCAGATAACTTGTTATGTCCCAAGTTGAGAACCTCAATGCCACTCAAACAAGATAAGGTATCAGGCAAATGCCCCATTAGTGAATTGAAACTCACATCTAGAACTTGCAAATCCGTCCACAATCCCACACCTTCTGGTATACAACCATTTAACTCGTTGTTTAAGAACAAAATCTCCTTGATTCTTGGACCCATGTACCCTAAACTAAATGGAATGTTTCCACTAAACTTATTATTAGCAAAATTAATCACTGAAGCAGGGGAATTCCCTAAACTCTGAGGAAGTTCACCATCAAACTGGTTATTATTAAGAAAAATAGCATCAAGTTTTCTGTTGAACAGATCCTCAGGAATTGGCCCTGTGAAACTGTTGAATCTGAGATCTAAATAAAGAAGATTTGGTATGAATAGTACTGTAGTAGGGAATGGACCAGAGAAATGGTTGTTACTAAGGTCTAACTCAACGAGTGAAGACAGATCTCTGAATGTTTGTGGAATTATACCTGAAAATCTGTTGGTATTGAGGTGAATGAGAGAAATATCTGTTAAGTAAGATAGTTCTTTTACAAGAGTGCCTTGAAGATTTGCATGATTGAGATCTATACCTGTAACAACTGGGTCTGTTGGGTTGCCCATGTAATCTTGTGAGTTTGAGCAGAAAATTCCTCTGTAAGTACACACATTTGGACCCACCCAATTCTTCAAAATCCCCATTGGATCATCAGTGATTGCAGATTTCCATGTTTGAAGAGCAGTGTAAGCTGAATTTTGACTTGGGACAGCTCCTGGGCTTGGGCTGTTGATCCCTCCACCAAACCAAACACCTCCAGGTCCAACACCAACGCCAACGCCAACGCCAACACCAACACCAACACCAACATCAACAACTTCAGTAACTATGATTTGAAGGAGCAAAACCACAAAGCAACTTACCCCCATTTTTCAGTTGAATGGTCAAACAATACTCTTTTCTTTTTTTTGCAAGGTTGCACAAAATGTGATTGTAGCATTGATGAGAGACGAATGTGGGTTTTTGATGAGAGACGAATGTGGGTTTAGTTGCTGCTTCTTCAATGAGAGGTTTATTGCTACTCTCGTCTTATTACACTACATATCTTTTCTCTATTTAATACACTCAGCATTGCAATTATTAATAAAAGCTTTCCTTGTGTATAACAGCTGACTTGTCATTGATGACCAACTGTTCATGAAAATGAAGTTATGCCCAATTTCTACAAAGGACGACTTTTTGCTTTTTTTCTTCTCATGCCAGTATTGCTTGTTAAATAATTTAACTATTACTTTAATTAAAAAAGTGGGTGAGATCATTATGGGTTCATAATGATTGTGAGACAATGAATTCGTTCAAAAATTAATGGTGAAGCCAGCTTCATCATTTCCCTTTTTGATTATAAAATAAGGTTACAAGATTTGAACCCCGGAACCTTTAGTTAAAAACAGGAAAGGGAAAACCTTATCTACTGAACCATATATTTTTTGATAATTGAATTTGAATTTTAAAATTTTAACAGAAGGCTCTTTTCTCCATATTTTTTTGATACATTTAAAAACTAAAATGTTTTAATATCATCCATCTGTTACCCGACTCAGTGAATATGTTGCATGTTTCTTCTTAATGGGTGATATTCATGACTCGTAGTGGGTGGGCACATCAGTGGAGACACTTCTAGTAATGGAGTAGTTAATACTCCCCTCACACGTTATATTAAGCTAGCGTTTGATCCTAAGTTTTCAAATATTTTTGGTACATAATATTTGGGCCAAGTTTTTTGTGAAATTATGCCATGTATTTGGCTCCAAATTTTCTCAAGAATATTTAATTATTTCAAAAAATATGATTTATACCTACAAGTTCTAAAAACTATTAAAATACTCATAAATTTGTATTATCATTTTATAATGAATATTATCCGTTAAAAAATAACCTTATAATATAATTGATAACAATCAACAATAACAAAATAACGACATAGGCAAGCCAATACATTAATCGTATACTCAAACTTGTCACTGATATGGTTATAATTATAACTCAATAAACACAAATTGTTCTTTTTTCTCAATTTTGTCACTCAAATTAGAACTCAAACTTTTTTCGGAGGAGGAAGTAACAAATATTAGTTAGAATTAATAAATACTGGGTATTTTTTTATAAAATATAAAAGTTTGGAGTAATTTTTGAATTTTTTAAAATTTCCAAATATTAGAACTTGGCCCAAATACAAGTTTTCTCTAGTACTTGGGAACTTTGGCTACTTGACAAATATATTTGCCAAGTTATATGACCAAACACCACTTTTCAAGTTTTCCTCAAGTATTTTTGAGGCCAAACGGGTCCTAAATATAATTGTCTCATATTAGTTGATTACCTTACTAAATTAAAAAAAAGTATTAATTAATATTTTTTTTCTATATTATTCTTGCAATTAATTCTTTTTGAAAGTGTTTACATTTGTTTGTAAAATTTCAAAAAGTTTTTAAGGGGTAAATTAGTAAAATCATCTTCTTATTTATGATTTTTTAAACACCCTACAAAATAGAAAGTGATAAACTAATATGAGACGAAAAGAATATTATGAAAAGAATATTTTAAGCAGTAATGCACGTGCATGTGGAGTTATGTAATAAGCAATTTCGTATATTCACATTATTGATATAAAGATCTGAGTAAATAATTATACATTTAAAAAATAGCGTTCAAGTTTATTTGATTAATCAATTGATCATCTTATTATATGCATGGTTGGATACTATCTGAACTTATGAATACGAATATGGACAATAAAAAATTCAATTAAATATATGTGATTTATTTACTAATTAAATTTTATGACAAACATGTGATAGAATTTATATTTTTGGGGATTAAGATATAAGTAATCTCTTAAACTATGATCGAAATTTCAACGATATACTTAGGCTGAACAATAAAATTAAAATTAAAATTTTAGGCTGAACATTAAAATTAAAATCTTAACTAGGATCCTATTACAAGAGACAGAGCTAGAGTATACTTAGGCTGACCAAGTGAATACCATTCATTAGAAAATTATACTGTAAATGCTAGTAAAATGATATGTGAAATTATTAAATATCATATTTTGAACACCTTATTGCCCAGAGATTTCAGGCTCCTTGAAGGAGCCAAGGTTTAAGTCTGTTTGCCTGTTTGAATCTTAGATTTGTTTAGCCATTTTATTCACTTTAAGTATATTTTTCCCGATTTAAAAAGAGCTTTTGTTATTATTTAAATAATTCAAAATCAATATTAGTTATTAAAATAATTCTTAATAAGAGACCTACAATTTTAGAATCTAAGGGGAAAAAGAGTTTAGCAGCCTATTGGATTTTTATTCAATTTGACTTTTGACATTTTTTTAAAATTAAAATTTGAAAGTAATGATTTAATTTAAAGTTAATAAGCAGAACCTAAATAATTTCTATAAAGCAAAAAAAGCTCCATATATAATTTTCTTTAAAAAAAAATTCATTTGATTCTACTCTTCATTTTTCATATCTCGTTGTTAATGTTGTCACCACCGGAGGTTGGTGGAAACTTGAAGCGTAAAAGTGATCTCATTCTAAGTTGAATTTTCTCATGTCTCTTATTTGTTTCCCTATGTTCATTCTCTTAATATTAAATTAAACATGAACCTTAAAATCAAATATTATGCAATTTGATTTTACAAGTTTGAATACATTTGTTCATAAAAAATATTAATTATTAATAGTATGTAGTTTAATTTTAATTTTTTTAGTACACTTATTCGTCCAAAAAAAAATGTACTTGTGCAATTTTTGGCTCCGCTACTGCCTATTACTCCCGTAACTATTTTAAAATGAAATAAATATACCCTAAATGATGACATGACATAGAGAGTGTACGACCCTCTTGAAAGCAAGCGAACAACGAAAAAATTGAACACATGTCCTTTTCTAATTGGTCTATTTACAATTAGTTAGTCCTCATATTTATTAACATTAAAACTTATATAAATTTAATTATTTTCATTTATTTTTTTGTAAACTACTTATTTCCCTCCTCACTTTAAGTTTTTTTTTAACCTTTTATTAATTTTGTATCTTTTCACTTTACGTGTATTTTATTTTTTTATTTTTTTTAAAAAGTGTTCTTTAATTTTAATGATTTAACTTTTTTTTTTTTTTGATTTTCTTCACTTACTTTGATATTCATTTGAAATTAACTTATTTTAAATACAAAACATTTGACTAAATATGAAATAGCAATAAGAAGTGAATTTAGTAGTATAGCTACAGAAATAGAAGAACAACATAGAGAAAAAATTATGAATAGAAATCTAATGACAAAACTAGCAATATGCAACATGTGCTACATAGACGAATACACATGTGCATTCAGAGAATATAAAAATAGAATATTGGGAAATATCAGCAGTAGAAAGTGAAATAGATAATATAAAAATAAGAATAAAATATTACAAAAATACAACTTCATATAAAATGCCTTTAGGATAAATAATGACAAAACAATCCTACAATAATAAAAAAGAAATTAAAATAAT
>JAJONR010006605.1:0-26730 GCA_029582245.1 Solanum etuberosum | reverse complement strand
AGAGAGAGAAAATAAAATATATCTTCATTAAACCGTTTTTTTAATTAGTGGAGTTTCACGCAAGAGTAGCGCATAAAAAAAAATTATTGGTAAAATGTCCAACAGATTTGATAACTAAAAATCAATTCAAATTACTTGCTCAGAAGGATATGATATTACCCCGTATAAATTGTTTGTTTATGTCACGATCCAGACCGCCGTGATTGTCACCCACATTAACCCTCCGGTGGGTGTTGAAAATGGTGTTTCTCATGAAATTCTTTCACCTGAAAGAGTGAAGGAGATGAAAGAAACAATTCAAAATGGCACAAATAATTTGCCTCCAAAACCAAATTATTTGAACACGTGTGAGTTGAGTAGGAAACAAAGAGAATAATGTGCTGGCTATATCTTGGCCATCTGATTAAATTCCCTTACAGCTGAATATATAGGATTAGAACTAGTACAATTACGTTAGGTTGTTATTTTCCTAAGCAATAGCCTTTAGACACCTGTATAGGAAAATGTTTTCTTTCTTTTATTTTTTGTAATCCTAGACTTGTATAAATAGAGGAGCAATGAAGGCAATAAGATCAGAATTTTTTTTCCAATTTCATCTTTCATTATTTTACAGTTCAAGAACTTTTATTTTTGTCTTTCTTTATGGTATCAGAGCAAGATGATTCTTCTTCTATGAACAACACTGTTGTTGCTCCATCACTCCAGGGGGCTGGATCCTCTTTTATGGATCCCAGCAACTCTTTCTACCTTCACCCTTCAGATTCTCCTGGAATGTCACTTGTCAATTCCAAAATTGAGGGTGGAGGTTATGCTGGTTGGAAAAAGTCCATACTAATTGCTTTTTCAGCCAAGAATAAGTTAGGCTTTATTGATGGAGGCTGCAAAGCTCCTTCTTCTACATCTCCCAACTATCCTCTTTGGAACAGATGTAACGATATGGTAATCTCATGGTTACTGAATTCCCTTTCTAAAGAGATAGTTGAGTCTGTTATCTACTCGAAATATGCTCAAGATTTGTGGCAGGATCTTGAGGACAGGTTTGGTCAGCCCAATGGGGCAAAGTTATATCACCTGCCAAAGGAATTAAGTGACTTAGTACAAGGGTATAATGACATAGCAACATATTATACAAAGATTAAGAGTTTGTGGGATGAACTTGACATTTTGAATGTCAAAAATTGTTGCTCTTGTATCTGCACTTGTGAGGGTAAATCCAAGTCTGCTAAGTCTCTCCAAGATGAAAGGTTGATACAGTTTTTGATGGGTCTGAATGACACATATTCCCCTACTAGGAGTAACATGCTGATAATTAATCCCTTTCCCTCTGTTAGCATTGTATATTCTCTTCTTATGCAAGATGAGCAACAAAGGGAAGCTTCTATCAACTCTCAGTTCCCAGGAAACTCAGCCTCTTTCTTGGCTTCTGGTCTTAACAGTCCATCACAGTATGAAGGTAAGGGAAAGAAGAACACCACAGTTTGTTCATTTTATAAGAAGCTTGGTCATACAGTGGACAAATGCTACAGAGTCATTGGCTTCCTAACTGATTTCAAATTCACTAAGACAAGAAGGGGACAGGGGACTGTAAGGAGCAATACTACTTTTACTTCTGCAGAAAATGGGGGGATAACCATTCTGCTATAACAACTAGCTCTGGAATTAATCATCTCTCTCAGGTTCAGTTCTCTCAATTGGTTCATCTCCTCAACCAAGTGAAAAGTAGCCAACCAGAGACTTCAGCTTCAGAAGTTACTACAAATTGTGCTGGTAAAGGTGCACATCAACCCATCTCCTGCCTTATAGCCCAAAATTCTACTCACTGGATCTTAGATTCAGGGGCTACTAAACATCTTTCTTTTGAAATTTCTATGTTCATCAATCTTAGACCATTACCTGTTCCTATCAATATTAATTTACCCAATTCTACTAAGGTCAAAGCCACTCATACAGGGAGTGTTCATCTTTTTCCTAATTTAGTTATTCATAATGTCCTCTATGTCCCTTTTATCAGGATTAATTTATTGTCTGTTCACAAGTTGTGTACACAACTAAAATGTCTCTTAATCTTTTCTTCTACTGGATGTATTTTACAGGGCCCTTCAGTGAAGAACCGACTGGTTCGTGGTGAAGTTAGAGATGGATTGTACCAGCTTGAATCTGCAAATTTCCCTTCCAAGAAAACTTTCAAGAATAGTGCAACTAGTGCACTATCTTATACTATAATTCCTGTTTGTAGTTCTGTTTCTAGTTCTATGTTCATCAAGAATGAATCTGATGTAAAGCTTTGGCACAATCTTCTAGGGCATTTGCCCATTTCTGCAATGAAAATATCAACTATTTCAGTTTTAAATTTTTCCCTGAATATTCTTGTGATGTGTGTCCATTGGCAAGACAATCCAAACTTCCTTTTCCCATCAGTAATATAAAAAAAAAATCTATTTTTGATTTAATTCACATTGATACTTGGGGTCCTTACAAATCCACTACTTACAATGGATATAAATATTTCTTGATAATAGTGGATGACTTTAGCAGAGCCACAAATACAATTCAACACCTCTGTGAAAACAATAAGGTCTGATAATGCTCTTGAGTTAGGAAAAAGTGATGTTGCAACTTCTTTTCTCAATTCTGAAGGGAATATTCACCAAACTTCTTGTGTAGCTACTCCCCAACAAAATGGGGTAGTTGAGAGAAAACATCGACATCTTTTAGAGACCTCCCGAGCTCTTTTATTTCAATCAGGTCTCCTATTACTTTTTGGGGTGAATGTCTTTTAACTGCCACCTTTCTCATCAACAGATTTCATTCTAGAGTTTTACAAGGTAAATCTCCTTATTATCTTCTGTTTGGACATTCACCTTCTTATCATTCTCTAAAAAGTTTTGGTTGTATTTTCTATGCCTCCACTCTATCACATCATAGATCCAAATTTGACCCAAGAGCTGATGATGCTTGTATTTTTATAGGATATCCTTATGGTCAAAAAGGTTTTAAACTCTTCAATTTACTTTCCAAAAAGATTTTGGTTTCAAGGGATGTTCATTTTTGTGAGTCTGTGTTTCCTTTTGTTACTCCTCTTCAGTCTCCTAATTCATCACCTATATTTTCTAATCTTGATTCTCAACATACTTCTGATATTTTCCCAACATCTAGCCCAGTTATTTCATCTGATTTTTCTAATCAATATTTTCCTGCAGATATGAAAGAAGTTGGTACAATCCCTCTTAACTACATCAAACCACAATCTGCTAATCAGATTCCTAGTGGTTCTACGTCTATTCATGATCATATTTCACCTCATTTACTACCTTCTAATCTTGCTCCTCCAAGAAGATCCACAAGGGATCACAAGAAGCCTTCTTATTTGAATGACTATATGTGCAATGCAGTGTTTTTGACTGATCTTACAGCTTGTTGTTTTACTTCCCATATTAGTCCTGTCATTGATCCCTTTTCAGCTTTATCCACCACAAATCAACAGGTTGTCAACTCTGTTTCTACCATTTGTGAACCTAATAGCTTTTCACAAGCTGCTCATCACCCAGGCTGGCAGCAAGCTATGGCATCTGAATTTGAAGCTTTGGAAGCTAACAAAACTTGGGATGTGGTGTTGTTGCCAAAAGAGATGAAAGCCCTTCCTTGCAAGTGGGTTTATAAAGTCAAGAAGAAATCTGATGGGAATCTTGAACGGCTAAAGGAGAGATTGGTTGTTAGGGGTGACATCCAAAGAGAAGGAGTGTATTTTAATGAAATTTTTTCTCCCGCAGTTAAGATGACTACCATTAGGTGCATTTTAGCTATTGCAGTCAAAAAAGGTTGGGAAATCTCTCAATTAGATGTTAATAATGCTTTTTGCATGGTGATCTTCAAGAGGAAGTTTAAATGAAGTTTCCCCCTGGTATGCCTTCTCCTAGTTCAGCTCATGTTTGCAAGCTTAATAAGTCACTTTATGGACTTCGACAAGCTTCTTGTCAATGGTATGCTAAGCTCACCAATGTCCTCAACTATAAAGGGTTCATTTCCTCTCTACTCATTATTTTTTAAGAAGGATGGAGATTCTATTTTGATTGTCGCAGTGTATGTTGACGACATAATTCTTATAGGAAACAATGTCTCGGAGTTGAATCAAGTTAAATCATTTCTTGATGACGAATTCAAAATCAAAGGTTTAGGGGACTTACATTTGTTTCTAGGATTGGAGATTTTGAGAGAATCACATGGGATGATCATCACTCAACGCAAATACACGTTGGAGCTTTTATCATAATATGATTGTTCTCATCTCCTCTTGACCCTGCACAGAAATTAGGGGGTGATATAGGAGATTTGTTAACAGATCCTACTTGCTATCGAAGGCTCTTAGGTAAGCTAAATTACCTTACTCAAAGTCGTCCTGATATTTCATATTCGGTGCAGCATTTGTCGCAATTTATGCAAAAACCGAGATTACCTCATTATTCAGCTGCTCTAAGAGTTATTCGATATATTCGAGCTAATCCCAATCAAGGCCTATTTTTGCGAGCTGATCCTTCGCTTAAATTGACTGTTTTTTGCGATGCTGAATGGGGTTCTTGCATTGACTCACGAAGATCTGTTAGTAGATTTTTTATTACCTTTGGTGGATCTCCGATTTCATGGAAATCGAAGAAACAAACCTCCGTTTCCCTCTCTTCAGCAGAAGCTGAGTATCGATATATGTGACAGGTTATTGCTGAATTAACCTGACTGAATCACCTTCTTGTTGATTTGGGTTCTCCGCCGGACCTTCCAATTCATGTTCATTCAGATAGCCAACCAACTATTCACATAGCTCGAAATCTGATTTTTCATGAGAGAACCAAACATGTGGAGCTTGGTTGCCACTTTGTCCGACAATAATTTATTGCCGGCCTCATTTCTTTGTCATACGTTCCGGCTGCTTCTCAACTGGCTGATATTTTTTACCAAACCTCTATTCGGGCCCTCACATCACACCATTATTAACAAGTTGGGCATCTCTACAATCCCCTCCAACTTGAAGGGGGGGTATTGAAAATGGTATTTCTCATGAAATTCTTTCACCTGAAAGAGTAAAGGAGACGAAAGAAACAGTTCAAAATGGCACAAATAATTTGCCTCCAAAACCAAATTATTTGAACGCGTGTGAGTTGAGTAGGAAACAAAGAGAATAATGTGCTGGCTATATCTTGGCCATCTGATTAAATTCCCTTACAGCTGTATATATAGGATTAGAACTAGTACAATTACGTTAGGTTGTTATTTTCCTAAGCAATAGCCTTTAGACACCTGTATAGAAAAATGTTTTCTTTCTTTTATTTTTTGTAATCCTAGACTTGTATAAATAGAGGAGCAATGAAGGCAATAAGATCAGAAAAAATTTCCCAATTTCATCTTTCATTATTTTACAGTTCAAGAATTTTTTATTTTTGTTTTTCTTTAGTGGGAGAACCATTACTACAACCAGACTAAGCAACGTAAATAACTAAAACATTTAAAGATATGGAAGTAGGTTTAAATGACTAGTAAAAATGGAATTCCCATAAACTCCGAAGGTTTTAAATAAACAGCTAAACAAAACTATTGCGGAAGTTCAACCCCTAGAACCTGAAATTCATTGTACCAAAACTCTATAATTCAACAAGTCTAAGGATAAAGGGGTACAACCCCGAAACTAAACATACGAATAAGCCTAACTATATAGTCTGAGTCCGAAAAGAATGGACTAAACAAAATAGAGGATCTATGGCAGCCTGAAAGAACTGGCTCACCCTCGAATTCGGTCTCGATCAATGATCCCCTAACTGAGGTCTATCAGTAGCCGCCTAAAGATTCCCTGTACTCAACAAAGAACGAGCAAGTGCAGTATCAGTACACAACCACAGCGTACTGGTAGGATCACGTGGCCACTCCAGTAAGCGAAATACAAACAAGAAATTGCAACACATTAAACCCAGATATACAGAATGTATAGTTCAATTATCATTTCAGGAGTAACATACGAATTCCCAATATCAATGAAAGGTAGGCATGAATGTAATAATCACAAGTGGTCCTCTTATGGAACTCACACCCAAACAGTTAGTGTGTCGGAACGTGACACTTGATCCAATATAAATATGTGTCGGAAGGTGAAACCCGATCCAATATATGTGTCGGAATGTGACACCTGATCCAATGTATGTGTCGGAACGTGACACCCGATCCAATCAGTACAACCATAATCACAACCACACCATAATGAATAGTAAACATAGTCACACAGTTAGGTAACAGTCATGGCATGTCCCCTATTCACATACACGCATGCATACAATGAAGCAATTAACCGATATATATCACACAAACAGAAAATCGAATCATCACCTACCTCGAAACCAAGCTTGAAACCTCTTAAGACACTTGAGCCTTCCCTTTCCGGATTCTTTCACCTTGTTCTTGGTCTAAAACAGTTAAGTAATGCAATAATCAATAAACAAGGCCTAATTTACCTGGATAATAATCAAACTATCAATCCTAGGCCAAACTACTCAACTAGGGCTTTTCCCACCATTAACTTCAGGCCAAAACCCTTCACCAACAATAACTACCCAAGATTCTAAGTTCTACGAATTGAAATACGAATTAGGGGAGTAATTATCTTACCTTTAACACTAGAAATCGTGGAAAACTGTCAAAAAACTGCCCTGGGTCATCCCGTAGCTCTCAAGAATGAAGTTTGCAGAAAATAACATTTTTGGGGGTTTTTCCCGACTTAAGTCGCGACTATCCCGCCACAGCGGCCCCGCCCTGGAGGGATTAATCCTGCCCCGACGGCTTGCACGGAGGTAGAAACTCGGATTTTGAGTTCCAAGCTCCAATTTCGCAACACACCTTCGACTCTTGACGTTCTAAAACTACCCTTTCACGCCATGATCAGTTTCGGGAGTTCTACTCGCCCGAATTTGATTCTGTAAAGCCATACAGGCTCCTTAACGTCTTGGTTATCCACTTATGTGATCAAATTCATATTTTAATCCCTCATTCATTACCATATTTCCCTAGGGCTCACCTGACTCATATTTCATCCAAGTCTGGCATAGGCTAGAAATTTCCAAGTCACTACTCAAAAAAATTCTGGCCCAAATTCTTTTCCCATTGGCTTTTCCATAACGACGGGAACAGGTCGTTACAATAGATACCAATTTACCCATCACTCGTCTCCGAGTGATAAACTAGGAAAAACTGGGTAAGAGTATAGTAGTACTTGAATCGTCACACAACTGGGGATACTTGTCTCGCATGTCCTTCTAGGTTTTTCAAGTAGCTTCCTCAACCGGACGATGCTTCCATTGAACTTTCACGGACTTTATCTCCTTGGTCCTCATCTTTCGTACATCGCGATCAAGAATTGCAACTGGTTCTTCCTCATACTGAAGGTCTTTGTCTAACAAAACTGAGTCCCATTTAATGATGTAATCTCCGTCACCATGATACTTCTTCAACATGGACATATGAAACACTGGATGGAACCCAGATAGGCTAGGCGATAAAGCCAACCTATAAGCCACTAGCCCTACACAGTCAAGAATCTCAAATGGTCTGATGTATCGAGGACTAAGTTTACCCTTTTTGCCGAATCTCATCACCCCCTTCATAGGTGACACCTTAAGAAGAATTTGCTCACCAGCCTGAAATGTCATTTCCCTTACCTTACGGTCTGAATACTTTTTATGTCGACTCTGGGCTGCTAGAAGCTTATCTTGGATGCTTCTCACCTTATCATGCACATCTTTCACCAAATCAACCCCCAAAGGTTTCACATCTCCAGCCTCAAACCACCATTTGGGTGATCTACATACCTTCCCATAAAATGCCTCGAACGGTGCCATGTCAATGCTAGAGTGGTAACTGTTATTATAGGAGAACTCACACAAAGGTAAGAACTTGTCCCAATGCGCTCCAAAATTAATCACACATGCCCTCAACATGTCCTCTAACACTTGAATAGTTCTCTCTGACTGTTCGTTCGTTTGTGGATGGAAGGCTGTGCTAAAAGTGAGTTGAGTGCCCAACTCCTCATGCAATTTTCTCCAAAACTTGGAAGTAAACTGCCTACCACGGTCCGAGACGATAAAAAGGGGCACCCCATACAACCTCACTATCTCCTTCACATAAACCGTAGCCAACTGCTGCGCATTATAATCTACTCTGATTGGAATGAAGTGAGCTAACTTAGTCAGTCTATCAACCACCACCCAAATTGAATCAAACTTCCCCAAGGTCTTAGGAAGACCGACCACGAAATCCATAGCTATCATTTCCTATTTCCATTTCGGAATTGGCATTCGCTGAAGAAAACCTGCAGGTCTTTGGTGTTCATACTTTACCTGCTGACAGTTTTGGCACTTAGCCACAAACTCAGCTATGTCTTTCTTCATGCCAGACCACCAATAAAGTCGTTTCAAATCTTGGTACATCTTGGTCACACCCGAATGAATGGAATACCGGGAACCATGGGATTCTGTCAACACCTTCTGAATCAAGTCATCCACTCGGGGAATACAAATTCTTCCCTTAAAACTGAGCACACACCCCGCATCAAGAGTCGCATCTTGTGCCTTGCCAGATACTGACTTCTTTATGAGCTCATTCAAACTCTCATCATCAAACTGTTTGGCCTTGATCTCCTCAATGAATGTGGGCCTAACCTCAATGTTGGCTAACACCCCACCTTTCTATGAGATGCCCAACTGCATAAACTTAGACTCCAAGGTTTGAATCTCCTTGGCCAAAGGTCGCTTGGATACACCTAAGCAGGCTAGACTACCCATACTCACCGCTTTTCGGCTTAATGCGTCTGCCACCACGTTAGCCTTACCCGGATGATATTAGATAGTAACATCATAATCCTTGAGTAACTCCATCCACCTTCGCTGTCTCAGATTCAGGTCCTTCTGTGTGAATACATGTTGTAGACTACGGTGGTCACTAAACACCTCACACTTGACACCATGTAGGTAATGCCGCCAGATCTTGAGATAAAACACTACCGCTGCCAACTCCAAATCATGTGTTGGGTAGTTCCTATCATGCACCTTCAACTGCTGCAATGCATAAGCTATGACATTCTTATCCTGCATCAACACAACACCCAAACCTAAATGTGAAGCATCACAATAAATAATGAAATCTTTACCTTCCACATATAGTGACAGAATAGGTGTTGTGGTCAGGAGAGTCTTGAGCTTTTGAAAGCTCTCTTCACATTTTTCAGTCCATTCGAAAGGCACCTCCTTTTTGGTCAGCCTTGTCAGATGTGTGACAATAGAAGCAAAATTCTTTACAAACCGACGATAGTAGCTGGCGAGCCTGACAAAACTCCTAATTTCAGTCACAGAGCTAGGCCGACCCAATTCTTGACTGCTTCGATCTTTTGGGGATCTACCATTACCCCTTCCCTTGAAACCACATGCCCCAAAAAGGAAACTGAAGTCAACCAGAACTCACACGTGGAAAATTTGGCCTATAACTTTTGTCTCCCAAAGACACCTAAAACAATACGAAGATGGTCGGCATGCTCTTCCTTACTCTTCGAATAAACCAAAATGACGTCAATAAAGATGATAACAAAAGAGTCAAGAAATGGTTTGAACACACCATTCATCAAACTAATGAAAGCTGCAGGCGCATTGGTCAACCCAAACAATATCACTAAAAACTCATAGTGCCCATAGCGGGTCCTGAATGCCATTTTTGGTACATCCTCAGGACTAATCTTTAACTGATGGTAACCAGACCTTAGATCAATTTTAGAGAAAACTGATGCACCCTGCAACTGTTCAAAGAGATTATCTATCCGAGACAACGGATACTTATTTTGAATGGTGACCCTGTTAAACTGTCGATAGTCTATGCACATCCTCATACTACCATCCTTTTTATTAACAAACAAGATAGGAGCACCCCATGGGGAAGCACTAGGACGGATGAAACCTTTATCCAGAAGATCCTGGATTTGAGCTTTAAGCTCTCTCAATTCTACCGGGGCCATTCGATAAGAAGGAATGGAGATGGGGCGAGTACCAGGTTCCAAGTCAATGCAGAAATCTATATCCCTATCCGGAGGCATACCAGGCAAATCGGTAGGAAACACTTCCTTGAATTCAGACACTACAGGAATAGACTCAATAGAGGGAGACTCAACATCCATATCCCGAACATGAGCCAAATAAGCCAAACACCCCTGCCCCACCAGTTTCCTTGCCCAGACGAAATATATGACCTTAGTTGGCTTAGGCTTGTACACCCCTTCCCACTCTAACTTTTTCCTACCCGAGATCTCTAGAGTCACAGACTTAGCATTACAATTAAGCACAACATAATAGGGGGACAACCAAGTCATGCCTAAGATTATATCAAAGTCAGTCATATCCAGAATAACCAAATCATCCCAAGTCTGCAAACCCATAAACAAGACAGGACAAGCAAGATACACATGGGTGACTATGACTGACTCTCCAACTGGGGTAGAAACATGGATGGGGGCATCAAGTATATCACAAATCACATCAAATCCTAAGGCAAACTGAACTGACACATATGAATAGGTAGAACCCGGATCAAACAAAACAGTAGCCATCCGGTCACAGACAAGAATAGTACATGTGATCACTACATCAGACGCCTCAGCCTCGGTCTTGCTCGGAAAGGCATAAAACTGAGCCCTGTCATCTTGACGGGCAACCTCTTTTCCTGGCTGTACTGCTCCTCTACCTGCATTACCATTTCCCCGGCCTCCACTGCCTCGCTGATTCCCTCCTCGCCCACTTTGTGGACGTCCTCTGCCATTATTATCGTTGCTCTGGTCTACTGCTGCACGGGGTCATACATGCACGGATGGGAACGATCTCTCCTCATATGCCACGGTTCTCCATAATTGTAACAACTGCAGTCAAAAGATGGCCAGCCGCCAGCCGAAGGTGCGACTCCCTGGCTATCCTGAATAAAATTATGCGGTGGAGTTCCCGAGTAACCACCTGTAGAAGTGGGCAAGGCTGACTGAATTGGTTGGGCTGCAAGTGTCGGCCTACCTGAACCCCTGGAGTAGGAACCATGAAAGTTACATGTAATTGCTCTTGGGCTTCTTAGCCAAAGCTTTGGCCTGCTGATCACGTCAAACTCCTTCCACTTTCTTCACAAAGTCTGTCACTTCAATAAAACTTTTTCCTGCAGAGGTCATGTGAATAGACAATACCTGTAATTCGGGGTTCAATCCCTAGATGAATAGATGAATCCTCTCCTCCTCTATAGTCACCAATTGTGTAGCATAACTAGACAAGGCATGGAACTTAGCCTCATAAGCAGTTATAGTCATACCACTATGCTCCAAGGCCATGAATTCATCCTTCTTGCGATCCCTCAAAGTCTGGGGCACATACTTTTCCAGAAACAGAGCATGGAACTGCGTCCAAGTGAGTGGGGGCAAGACTGGCGATCTGCATTCCACATAGGCCCTCCACCACTGCTTAGCCTCACCTTGAAGCTGGAAGGTCACGAATTCTACTCCATGCTGATGTACAATGCCTAACTTGTGAAGCCTCTCATAGCAATCCAAAATGAACTCATAGGCGTCCTCACTCTCAGAACCATGGAACAGAGGCGACCTCAGCTTCATAAACTTAGTCAACTTCTTATGCTCAGTACCAGCCATCACATGACCCAATAGAGGACGAAAAAAGGCATCAGTGCATATTGCTCCACCCACCTTGGGAACAGTAACAACAATTGGGGGTCGATTGGAGGTTGAGCCGCTTGCACTGTTGGAAGGAATCCAGGGCCGACCAACCCCTTTAGAAAAGTAATGATCTGTTGAGCTAATACTGGGTCTAATTCAGAAAAGTCATGATCTGTTGAGTTAATACTGGGTCTAATTCAGAAAAGTCATGATCTGTTGATCTAATACTAGGTCTAAGGGAGGAATACCTGGAGCCTCCGCTTGTGGATCCTCCTCTAGTCCAACATCCTCCTCGTCTTTGATCTCCACATTCTCTTCCACCTCTTCTTGTGGTGCAGAAGAGGCCTCTTCCCTGGGAACATTCTCAACTGGGGCTTCACCCCTGATGGGTGTTACCCTTCCTTAGACAGAAGAGTGAAAGAGATTAGATACCAACTTGGATCACCAAATACCAATTGGAATCAAGTCATAGCACGAAAGGAGAAGAAGACAGAGATATTTCCTAAAGTCCTGTAGTTTCTCGAAGAAAAGTACAGATGTCTCTGTACCGTTCCGCAAGACTCTACTAGACTCGTTTTAGTACAATGAGATAAACGAACCTAGGGTTCTAATACCAACTTTGTCACGACCCAGACCGCCGTGATTCGCACCCACACTAAGCCTCCGGTGGGAGAACCATTACTACAACCAGACTAAGCAACTTAAAGAACTAAAGCATTTAAAGATACGGAAGCAAGTTTAAATGACTAGTAAAAATAGAGTTCACATTAACTCCAAAGCTTTTAAGTAAACAGCAAAACAAAACTATTGCAGAAGTTGAACCCCCAGAACTTGAAACTCATTGTACCAAAACTCTATAATTCAACAAGTCTAAGGAAAAATGGGTACAACCCCAAAACTAGACATACGAATAGGCCTAACTATATAGTCTGAGTCCCAAAAGAATGGACTAAACAAAATAGAGGATCCATGGCGGCCTGAAGAACTGACTCACCCTCAAATCTGGTCTCGATCAATGATCCCTTAGCTTAGGTCTATCAGTAGCCGCCTAAAGATGCCCTGTACTCAACAAAGAACGAGCAAGTGCAGTATCAGTACACAACCACAGTGTACTGGTAGGATCACGCGGCCACTCCAGTAAGCGAAATACAAGCAAGCAATTACAACAAAGTAAACACATATATATACAATGCATAGTTCAATTATCATTTCAGGAGCAACATACGAATTCCCAATATCAATGACAGGTAGACATGAATGTAATAATCACAAGTGGTCCTCTCATGGAATCCACACCCAAACTGTTAGTGTGTCGGAACGTGACACCTGATCAAATATAAATATGTGTCGGAACGTGACACCCGATCCAATATATGTGTCAAAACTTGACACCCGATCCAATGTATGTATCGGAACGTGACACCCGATCCAATCAGTATAACCACAATCAAAACCACACCATAATGAATAGTACACATAGTCACACAATTAGGTAACAGTTCATGGCATGTAATTGTTCACACATAATCATTTCATTAGATTCGATTCACATACACGCATGCATACAATGAATCAATTAAGCGGTATATATCACACAAACAGGAAATCAAACCATCACCTACCTCGAAATCAAGCTTGAATCCTCCTAAGACAATTGAGCCTTCCCTTTCCGGATTCGTTCAGCTTGTTCTTGGTCTAAAACAGTTAAGTAATGCAAGGATCAATAAACAAGGCCTAATTTACCCGGATAATAATCAAACTATCATTCCTAGGACAAACCCAAGATCCTAATACTCAACTAGGGCTTTTCCCACCATTAACTTCAGGCCAAAACCCTTCCCCTCTTCTGATTTCCCAAGATTCTAAGTTCTACGAATCGAAATACGGATTAAGGGAGTAATTATCTTACCTTTAGTGCTAGAAATCGTGGAAAATAGTCAAGAAACTGCCATGGGTCATCCCTTAGCTCTCAAGAATGAAGTTTTGTAGAAAATAACGTTTTTAGGGTTTTTCCCGATTAAGTCGTGACTGTCCCGCCACAGCGGACCCCAATCCTCCATAGCGGCCCCACCCCAATGGCTTACACGAAGGCAGAAACTCAGAATTTGAGTTCCAAGTTCCCATTTCAAACCACACCTTCAACCCTTGACATTCTAAAACTACCCTTTCATGCCAAGATCAGTTTCGGGAGTTCTACTCACCCGAATTAGATTCCGTAAAACCGTACAGACTCCTTAACGTCTTAGCTATCCAATCATGTGATCAAATTCATAATTAAGTCCCCCATTCATTACCAGATTTCCCTAGGCCTTACCTGACTCAGATTTCGTCCAAGTCTGGCATATGCTAGAAATTTCCAAGTCACTACTCAAGTTTTCTGGCCCAAATTCTTTCCCTGTTGACTTTTCCATAACGATGGGAACAGGTCGTTACAGTTTAACTCAAAAGTTGTGAAAGAATCAAGTTCTCAACAATATATTACATAAATTGATATCACTTAAAACAGCTCTGAATTTGAGCAGCATCAAAACCAATCACAACTCATAAATATATAGATTAAATAAGATAAAATTATTCATCTTTATCAAGGACAAATTTCAAAATAACCTTTAGAGATAGAAAGTCATCAACTCTTGTGTGTCTCGTGAACACCTGAACTGAAAGCAGGCTGTAGCAATATGCTTGTATGTCACTTGTGTCATGTTGCTGATAATTTCAAATAGACTAAACAAATTGTTCATAATAATATTTTTGACTCTTCTAAGAAATAATTTTTAAAACACGAACAGAATGCAACATGCTAGCAACTCTTGTTCAATTAATTAATTCTAGAATCCTTATATTGTTCCACAATCTCACACAATTTCTCCTTCCATAGACCATATATGCTCATCTTCGACTTTAAAATTTACCATTTACTTAAATAAAATTATTGAGCAAGTATTGCGCAAATATTG
Organism: Solanum etuberosum; assembly: GCA_029582245.1. Lineage (NCBI taxonomy): Eukaryota > Viridiplantae > Streptophyta > Magnoliopsida > Solanales > Solanaceae > Solanum > Solanum etuberosum. The sequence goes on along the minus strand of JAJONR010006605.1, from coordinate 12,057 downwards.
AAAAAAATAATCATGTCAAGGAATCATACGTCTGGGTTCAACCACATATTTAATATGGAACCAATATAATTCTAAACACCGCCCCATTAATGGATTATAGATTAGCGACCCTTTGTAACATCCCGCCTTAGAAAGAACTAGAATTAGAAAGAATCATTTTTGAAAAGAGTGAATTTGGAAATTTTGGCAAGTTACGCTAAGTATAAGTTTTGGGTCAACTTCAAAAGACCATAACTTTTAGTACAAGATGATTTAGGTGGGCTATAAAATAACAAATAAAAGGACTTGGAATCCTCTTTCCAACGCCACTGAGTTTGCTAATTTTCGAGCTCGTATAAGGGAGATATGCCCGTTTGAAGTCGAGCTGTCTGGTTAAGAAAAGTTACCTGAATTCAAGAAGGGTATCTTGGTCTTTTTCTTACCCAATTAAGTTATTTCATTTTTAGTAATTAATTAGGGGTCTAAACTGAATTGGTTCAGTTTACGCAATCAAAATTAACGCCTAGGGTTTGAGAATAGTTCAAGAAGTAAAGAAAAGGAGAAAAGTCAAGGCGTTCTTGGAGATTTCTTGCGGAATCGAAGGTCGTTTCGCCAAGGGTTGATCCCTAAAGAAGTATGTGAGTTCAGTTCGTTCACCCACGCGCCAATCATGTTAATTTCAGCGTAAAATTTGTTCTAGAAAGTTGAAGGTTTGATGTTCTTGAATTGTGTTCTTGAAATTAATTTTCGTTCTTGAGTTATAATGGAATCGATGAGTTCTTAAGGAAATCATGTCGATCTTTAGAGTAATTTGAGTAGATCCTTGTGCACATGTATTAAGTATCCGAATCTAAAGAGAAATTGATAAGAAGAATCGAATCTAGTCAAGTTAAGATCAAAAAATGAGTTGAAAAACTCGTCGGAAATGCCTTGGGAGGGGCTGGGGCGGCACCCCAACAGTGCGCCAAAAAGTGCTCCAAGAACTTTAGGGGCTGGCACCGCGCGCCAGTAATACGCCCGGAACGTCTGCCCTCACCCGTTTTTCATCGTTTTGCCCGTCTGAGTCCTTCTAAAGTGTACTAACAGTTCCTATCGATTCTAACTATTATAAATGACTTCTAAATATCTAGAAATCATTCGTAAACATGAATCATAACCTTGAATCCATAAATTCAAATTCAAGGTAGAGCTAAGAGTCAAGTCTTGAGAGTACTTCGAGTCTTTTCAAAAAGTCTTTTACAATTTAAACTTATTTTAAGACTTGAGCATTGAGTTGAGTAAGAGTAAGAGTAAAGCTCATTTTCTTCAAAATGATATATGGGAGCTAAGTATTCTCAAAGAGTAAATGTTTTCACATTTAAGATGACATGAAACACCGATTTCCAAATGAGTTTTCATGAGCAGTTTTGAGTTCCATCTCTTTTAAGAGATAGATTTTTGAGTAATAATCTCAAACCACATAAAAAGAGTTAAGTTTTTAAATATATGAGCTGAGTATATTTTTGGGAGTAGTATTGAGAACCGATATAGGGACGAGTTCAGATAACTCAAATCTCCATAAACCATGTAGCCAACGTGGGTAGAAATGGTCATACTTTTTAGATTATTCCTTAATATTTTTAAGCATAGCTTAGTGGATCCACTTAGTTGAGGCTATCTATATCTCGGCAAGGTATAAGACAGTACTGGCAGCGTGGGCGAGACGTTGTATCATCACATAGCTCATAGTGATGGTTGTCGGTTAGAGAATCTCCCAAATAGAGTTTACTTTTGTATTTTTATATACAACTGAGATATTATTGTGTTTTCCAATACTCTGAGATGTTATCTATTGTTTGAAAATGTTGTGAATAAACTGCATCTATATTGCGTTTTATTTATGCATTGAGTTGATTATTCATGAGTTGAGTAGAGATGAGGTGAGTGTTTCTTTCAAATTTCAGTTCAAGCTTATGTCTTGTTTAGTTTTCCCCTCACATGCTCGTACATTCCATGTACTGACGTCATTTGGCCTGCATCTTATATGATGTCGATATAGGTAATCAAGATCAGCATTCAGCGCTTCGTTGATCCAGTTGAGCTTCAGAGTCATTTGGTGAGCCTTCTTGCTTTCTGGAGGATCCCTTTATTTATGCTTTGTCATTTCAGTTGTTAGGATGATCGGAGGTCTTGTCCCGACATCCCTCATAGTATTAGAGGCTTCATAGATAGTCAGACATTATTAGTTCATTAGTCTTGTTCATTTCAGTTCTTTTGTTATAAGACTTGAGTTGCCTCATTGACCAGTTGAATGTTTCCTTTATAACATTCTAAGTTTATTTCATGGGTTTATCTTTGTTGAGTCTTCCGCTGAGTAGTAAGCGAGTCCAAGGGTTCGCTTGGGGCCTACAATGGTTCTCGAGTGCTAGTCCCGCCCAGGGTGTAGGCTCGGGGTGTGATAAACTTGGTATCAAAGCACAGAGTTCAAGAGTCCTAGGGTATCTATGAAGCCGTGTCTGTAGAGTCCTACTTATCAGTGTGAAGCGCCTTACATCTATAATTAGGAGGATGCAACATTTAGGAAATATATCACTTCTTTCATACTCATTTCGTTTGATATAGTATATCTCTATGAAAGTTTCTTTCTAACTCGTGCTTGCGCATGTCTTTCAGATCATGACTCCACGAAGAGCTGTCAGAGGTCGTCCTGCTAGAAGGAATGTTGAGGATCAAGGGGTACCTAATGCACCAGAAGTGCAACCCCAAGGAGAGGTCACCAATGCTGAGTTCCGGGAAGCTATCCGGATGTTGAGTCAAGTTGTGACCAACCAAGTTGGGCAACAAAGTGGGGTTCGACAGAATGTGGCTGATACGTCCAGAATCCGCTAGTTCTAAGTATGAATCCTTCAAGCTTCACTGGTTTAAGAGTCAATGAGGATCCGGAAAACTTTGTCGAAGAGCTTCAGAAGGTTTTCGAGATTATGCATGTTGCTGATGCTAAGAGAGTGGAGCTAGCTGCATACCAATTGAAGGGTGTCGCTAGAATCTGGTTTGATCAATGGAAGAAGAATAAAGCTGAAGGTGCACCACTTGTGAGTTGGGCTATGTTTGAGGAGGCTTTCTTGGGGCTTTTCTTTCCCCGGGAACTACGAGAAGCAAAGGTACGAGAATTCCTTACTCTTAAGTAGGAATCTATGAGTGTACACGAGTACAGTCTTAAGTTCACCCAACTTTCTCGTTATGCTCCGGAGATGGTTGCTGACATGAGGAGCAAGATGATTTTATTCGTTGCTGGGTTGTCTCATTTGTCAAGCAAAGAGGGCAAGATAGCTATGCTGATAGGAGATATGGACATAGCAAGGTTGATGATCCATGTGCAGCAGGTTGAGGAGGATAAGCTGAGGGATAGAGAAGAGTTTACAAACAAGAAGGCTAAGACATCTAGGAATGAGTCCGGGCAGCAGAAGAGTAATGTGAACCGGTCATCTTTCCAACATAAGCAAAAAGGACCTGCTCCATCATCTGCTAGTGCACCTGCACCAAGGAACAGAGGTGAGTTCAATAATCAGAATTCACAAAATTTCAGAGCTAGACATGCACAGTCTCAAGGTAGTGCGGCACAAGGAGATAGTTGGGCTCCTACATGTGCTAAGTGTGGTAGGAACCACCCAGGATCGTGTCGCGATGGCTCTACTGGTTGCTTCAAGTGTGGTCAAGAGGGTCACTTCATGAAGGAGTGTCCTAAGAACAGGTAGAGAGGTGGAAATAGGGGACCTAGAGCCCAATCTTCTTCAGTTGCTCCACCAGACAGAGTTGCACCTAGAGGAGCTACTTCAGGGACCGGCAGAGGGGCAAACCGTCTATATGCTATCACTAGTCGCCAAAAGCAAGAGAATTCGCCAGATGTTGTCACTGGTATGATGAAAGTCTTTACTTTTGATGTTTATGCTTTGCTAGATCTAGGAGCGAGTCTATCTTTTGTGACTCCTTATATTGCCATGAATTTTGATATTCTTCCTGAGCAACTTCTTGAGTCCTTCAGTGTTTCTACACCTGTTGGTGAGGCTATTCTAGCTGAGAGAGTTTATCGTGGTTGTACCATTTCTGTCAATCACAAGGACACCATGGCTGACTTAGTTGAGTTAGATATGGTTGATTTTGATGTCATTCTAGGTATGGACTGGCTTCATGCTTGTTATGCCTCAGTCGATTGTAGAACTCAAGTTGTTAAGTTCCAGTTTCCTAATGAGCTAGTTATTGAGTGGAGAAGTAGTTCAGCAGTGCCTAAGGGTCGTTTTATTTCGTACCTTAAAGCGAGAAAGTTAGTTTCCAAGGGTTGTGTCTATCACTTAGTCTGAGTTAATGACTCTAGTGTTGAGACACCTCATATTCAGTCAGTTCCAGTTGTGAGTGAGTTTCCAGAGGTTTTTCCAGACAATCTTCCCAGAGTCCCTCCTAAGAGAGAAATAGACTTCGGTATAGATATTATTCCCGACACTCGTCCTATCTCTATTCCGCCATATAGAATGGCTCCAGCAGAGTTGAAAGAGTTAAAAGAGCAGTTGAAAGATCTTCTTAAGAAAGGTTTTATTCGACCAAGTGTCTCGCCTTGGGGCGCTCCAGTATTATTTGTGAGAAAGAAATATGGTTCTCTGAGAATGTGTATAGATTACCGTCAGTTGAATAAGGTTACTATTAAAAATCCCGACACTCGTCCTATCTCTATTCCGCCATACAGAATGGCTCTAGCAGAGTTGAAAGAGTTAAAAGAGTAGTTGAAAGATCTTCTTGAGAAAGGTTTTATTCGACCAAGTGTCTCGCCTTGGGGAGCTCCGGTCTTATTTGTGAGAAAGAAATATGGTTCTCTGAGAATGTGTATAGATTACCGTCAGTTGAACAAGGTTACTATTAAAAATAAGTATCCTCTTCCGAGAATTGATGATCTTTTCGATCAACTTCAGGGTGCCACTTGCTTTTCTAAGATAGACCTCAGATCTGGCTATCATCAGTTGAGAGTAAGGGAAAGTGATATTCCTAGGACACCTTTCAGGACCCGTTATGGTTATTATGAGTTCCTAGTTATGTCCTTTGGTTTGACTAATGCTCCTGCAGCATTCATGGACCTTATGAACAGAGTATTCAAGCCTTATTTAGATATGTTTGTTATCGTATTCATTGATGATATTCTAATCTATTCAAGGAGTGAGGAAGATCATGCTAGTCATCTCAGAACAGTCCTTCAAACCCTCAAGGATAAAGAGTTATATGCTAAGTTTTCTAAGTGTGAATTTTGGCTTGAGTATGTGGCATTCTTAGGCCATATTGTTTTTGGTGATGGAATTCGAGTTGACACTCAAAAGATAGAGGCAGTGCAGAACTGGCCTAGACCTACGTCTCCAACTGACATTAGGAGTTTCTTGGGATTGGCTGGATATTATAGAAGGCTCGTCGAGGGGTTCTCATCTATTTCATCTCCTTTGACCAAGTTGACTCAAAAAATAGTTAAGTTTCATTGGTCTGAATCTTGTGAGAAAAGCTTTCAGGAATTGAAAAAGTGGTTGACTACTGCCCCAGTATTGACCTTACCAGAAGGTACGCAAGGTTTTTGGTATATTGTGATGCGTCCAGAGTCGGATTGGGTTGTGTGTTAATGCAGAATGGCAAAGTTATAGCTTATGCCTCCAGAAATCTTAAGATTCACGAGAGGAATTACCCAACCCATGATCTAGAGTTGGCTGTTGTGGTGTTCGCTTTGAAAATATGGCGTTATTATCTTTATAGTGTTCATGTGGATGTGTTCACCGATCACAAGAGTCTCCAGTATGTATTCAGTCAGAAAGAGCTTAATCTCAGACAGAGGAGATGGTTGGAGTTACTCAAGGATTATAACATGAGTATTCTCTATCACCCAGGTAAGGCTAATGTTGTTGTTGATGCCCTGAGCAGGTTATCTAAGGGCAGTACTGCCCATGTTGAGGAAGACAAGAAAGAGTTAGCTAAAGATGTGCACAGACTTGCACGATTGGGAGTTCATTTGATGGATTCCAATGAAGGAAGAGTGGTGGTGATGAATGGGGCTGAATCATCATTAGTGTCTGAAGTGAAAGAGAAACAAGATCAAGATCCTATTTTGCTTGAGTTGAAGGCAAATGTTCATAAGCAAAAAGTGATGGTTTTTTAACAAGGGGGAGATGGTGTATTGAGATATCAAGGTAGATTTTGTGTGCCAAGGGTGGATGAACTTCTAGAGAGGATCATGGAAGCTCATAGCTCCAGATATTCTATCCATCTGGATTCCACAAAGAGGTATCGTGACTTGAGAGAAGTCTATTGGTGGAGTGGTATGAAGAAGGGCATTGCAGAGTTCGTTGCTAAGTATCCGAATTTCCAACAAGTTAAGGTAGAGCACCAGAGGCCCAGTGGTATGGATCAGAATATAGAGATTCTGGAATGGAACTGGGAGATGATCAATATGGACTTTATTACTGGTTTGTCGCGGTCTCGCAGGCAACATGATTCCATTTGGGTGATTGTAGATCGAATAACTAAATCAGCCTTTTTTTGCCAGTAAAGACTACACATTAAGCAGAAGATTATTATAAGTTATATATTCAAGAATTATTCAGACTTCATGGAGTTCCGGTATCCATTATTTCGGATAGGGGTGCACAATTTACTGCACAGTTTTAGAAGTCATTCCAGCAAGGTTTGTGTTCAAAGGTGAACTTGAGTATTGTTTTTCATCCTCAGACTGATGGCCAAGCAGAGCGCACTATACAGTCTTTAGAAGATATGTTGAGGGCTTGTGTGATTGATTTCAAAGGTAATTGGGATGATCACCTACCTCTCATAGAATTTGCTTATAACAATAGTTACCACTCTAGCATCCAGATGGCTCCCTATGAAGCTCTTTATGGGAGACGATGTAGATCTCATATTGGATGGTTCGAAGTTGGTAAAGCTGGGTTGATAGGACCAGACTTAGTGCATCAAGCTATGGAAAAAGTTAAGACTATTCAAGAGAGATAGAAAACAGCGCAGAGTCGTTAGAAATCATATACATATGTTAGAAGAAGGGACTTGAGTTTGAAGTAGATGATTGGGTTTATTTGAAGGTTTCACCCATGAAGGGTGTATGAGATTTGGTAAGAAGGGGATGCTTAGTCCCCGATATATTGTTCCTTATAGAATATCCAAGAGGATTGGTAATGTGGCTTATGAGTTGGAGCTACCACAAGAGTTAGCAGCAGTCCATCCAGTATTTCACATTTCTATGTTAAAAAAGTGTATGGGCGATCCTTCACTTATCATACCTACTGAAGATATTGGTATTAAGGATAACTTATCTTATGAGGAGATTCTTGTTCAGATTTTAGACCGCCAGGTTCGCAAGTTAAGAACCAAGGAAGTAGCATCAGTCAAGGTTTTGTGTAGAAATCAGTTTGTTGAGGAAGCTACTTGGGAAGCTGAGGAGGACATGAAGAAGAGATACCCACATCTCTTCGAGTCCAGAGAAGTTCCAAACTAAGGTACTAATCCTTTTCTTGGCATTTATTTTAAGTTGACATGTTGTGTTATATATTGCTTGTTAGGTGTTTGAGCTAAATGTTAGATGTTACACCCTTAGCCTACTTAGAGTAATCTCATTCGAGAACGAATGATCCCAAGGGGGAGATATTGTAACATCCTGCCTTAGAAAGAACTAGAATTAGAAAGAATCATTTTTGGAAAGAGTGAATTTGGAAATTTTGGCAAGTTACGCTAAGTATAAGTTTTGGGTCAACTTCAAAAGACCATAACTTTTAGTACATGATGAATTAGGTAGGCTATAAGATATCAAACGAAAGGTCTTAGAATTCTCTTTCCAACGCCACCGACTTTGCTACTTTTTTAGCTCATATGAGGGAGATATGCCCGTTTGAAGTCGGGTTGTACGGTTAAGGAAAGTTACCCGAATTTAAGAAGGGTATTTTGGTCTTTTCCTTACCCAATTAAGTTATTTCATTTTTAGTAATTAATTAGGGGTCTAAACTGAATTGGTTCAGTTTACACAATCAAAATTAACGCCTAGGGTTTGAGAATAGTTCAAGAAGTGGAGAAAAGGAGAAAAGTCAAGGCGTTCTTGGAGATTTCTTGCGGAATCAAAGGTCGTTTCGCCAAGGGTTGATCCCTAAAGAGGTATGTGAGTTTACATAGCGTTGGGTTCGTTCACCCACGCGCCAATCATTTTAATTTCAGCGTAAATTTTTTGTTCTAGAAAGTTGAAAGTTTGATGTTCTTGGCTTGTGTTCTTAAAATTGGTTTTCGTTCTTGAGTTATGATGGAATCGATGAGTTTTTGAGGAAATCATGTCGATCTTTAGAGTCATTTGAGTAGATCCTTGTGTACATGTATTAAGTATCCGAATCTAAAGAGAAATTGAGAAAAAGAATCGAATCTAGTCGAGTTAAGATCATAAAACGAGTTGAAAAACTCGTCGGAATTGCCTGGGGAGGGGCTGGGGCGGCACCCCAGCAGTGACCCAAAAATTGCTCCCAGAACTTTAGGAGTTGGCGCCCCGCGCCAGTAATGCGCCCGGAACGTCTGCCCCCACCCGTTTTTTATCGTTTAGCCCGTCTGAGTCCTTCTAAAGTGTACTAACACTTCCTATCGATTCTTACTACTTTAAATGACTTCTAAATATCTAGAAATCATCCGTAAACATGAATCCTAACCTTGAATCCATAAATTCAAATTCAAGGTAGAGCTAAGAGTCAAGTCTTGAGAGTTCTTTGAGTCTTTTCAAAAATTATTTTACAATCTATTTAAACTTGTTTTAAGACTTGAGCATTGAGTTGAGTAAGAGTAAGAGTGAAGCTCATTTTCTTCAAAATGATACATGGGAACTAAGTATTCCCAAAGAGTAAATGTTTTCACATTTAAGATGACAGGAAACACCGATTTCCAAATGAGTTTTCATGAGCAGTTTTGAGTTCCATCTCTTTTAAGAGATAGATTTTTGAGTAATAATCTCAAACCACAGAAAAGAGTTATGTTTTTAAACATATGAGCTGAGTATATTTTTGGGAGTAGTATTGAGCACCGATATGGGGAAGAGTTCTGATAACTCAAATCTCCATAAACCATGTAGTCAACGTGGGTAGAAATGGTCATACTTTTTAGATGATTCCTTAACGTTTTTAAGCATAGCTTAGTGGATCCACTTAGTTGAGGCGTTCTATATTCCGGCAAGGTATAGGACAGTTCTGGTAGTGTGGGCGAGACGTTGTATCATCACATAGCTCATAGTGATGGTTGTCGGTTAGAGAATCTCCCAAACAAAGTTTACTTTTGTATTTTTATATACAACTGAGATATTATTGTGTTTTCCAATACTCTGAGATGTTATCTATTGTTTTAAAATGCTTTCTATAAACTGCATCTATATTGCGTTTTATTTCTGCATTGAGTTGATTATTCATGAGTTGAGTAGAGATGATGTGAGTGTTTCTTTCAGATTTCAGTTCAAGCTTATGTCTTGTTTAGTTTTCCCCTCGCAAGCTCGTACATACCATGTACTGACGCCATTTGGCCTGCATCTTATATGATGCAGATACAGGTAACCAGGATTAGCATCCAGCGCTTCGTTGATCCAGTTGAGCTTCAGAGTCATTTGGTGAGCCTCCTTGCTTTCCGGAGGATCCCTTTATTTATGCTTTGTCATTTCAGTTGTTAGGATGATCGGGGGTCTTGTCCCGACATCCCTCATAGTATTAGAGGCTTCATAGATAGTCAGACATTATTAGTTCATTAGTCTTGTTCATTTCAGTTGTTTTGTTATAAGACTTGAGTTGCCTCATTGGCCAGTTGAATATTTCCTTTATAACATTCTAAGTTTTTTTCATGAGTTTATCTTTGTTTAGTAAAGTCTTCTGTTGAGTAGTAAGCCAGGCCAAGGGTTCGCTTGGGGCCAACAATGGTTCTCGAGTGCCAGTCCCGTCCAGGGTGTAGGCTCAAAAGAAATCTCAAATCCTTTTTTCCACACTTATCTTCTAATTTGTCTCTGCAAATGCTCCCATCGAAAGATTGTCCTCTCATGAAAGGCAAAATATGCAAAAATACAATGATCGCAAATTACTTATTGAAATTAATGAGTAAAAAGGAGATTAAGATCATCATTAGCGTGGAAACAATTTTTTTAAAGAATGATATTGTGCCAATAAAAAAAGAGTGATCAATATGCTCTTTGGAGAACAAAAATGAATATGCTCTTTCACAAATTCTTTGGATGTGTTGTTGTATATAGTGGGGATAGGAGGAAAAAAAAACCCTGCTCCTGCGAGAGAGAATGAGGGGAAGTGGTGGTTTTATTTTCTTCCTTTTTTTTAATTGATTTATTTTATTACTTTGACAATCAGTTTTTTTTAGTAACTGTATTATCCTATAATTATGATTCATATTAAATATTAAATATATTTTTAAAGAAAAATATATTGAATATATAAAAAAAAAATTGTATTTTTTCATTTTTTTTTAAAAAAAAATTATCCTATTTCAATCCGTTACCTACATATTACTAATCACTACTTCCTTTTCCCTAACTCAAAATTAAAAAGATTACTTATTCCACAAATTTTAAAAATTAACTGTCATCATACGTGTTTTTTTTTTCAAATACAATTTTGTAATTTTTTTTTTTAATTACTGTATTTTTTTACCGGTGCTATCACCTCTCCCCTCTCTCTCTATATATATATATATTATTTTATTTTTAAAATGATAACACGTGAACTCTAGTCAGTTTCTTCTTAAAAAAATTCAAACTCCCACTCATTTCTTCATTCCTCCCTTTTTATTTAATTTCAATCTTATTTATTTTTAATGTAAAACGTTTTTTTTTCTTTTTCTTTTATGTTGATCTTTTTTCTCTTATTTTTTAAATGAAAATTAATTTCTGATATTTGTGATACTGACATATAAGCGCTATCACCTTTTCTATTAGATATATATAGATTATTATTATCATTATACATTTGTTTTGGTATAAATAAGGAGGCTGTGAAAAGATTATTATTATTATTATTATTATTATTATTAAATAGATACTTTTTGTTAATCAATTTTTAATTATATAGATTTAATTATTTTAAAAAAAACTCAACATTCAAGATTGTAACTACTCTGTTAAACATTTTTAAAAACAAAAAAAAATTATTAAGTGAAAAGCTCCAACTTATCTTCTAAAATAGTAACTTCTTTTCTTTATTTAAAAAACAAATTAATTATATTTAATTAGTTGATAATTTAAAAGTTAAAAATTAGAGATTAATTGTGGTGTTGACACGTAGACGCTATCACATCTCCTATTATATATATATAGATATAGATTTTTTACCAACATATGGAGCACAAGAAAAAATTAGATACCCACTTATATTCCTCAAAAATATTTTTTTAAAAAAAATATTTTTCTTCATATCGAATACAATCATAATGTAACACGTGTGATTAATTTTAGTTATTTAGGTATTTATTGTATGGGGTTTTAAAGTAGGAAAAATTATGTAATTAAATTTATTTCGCATATTGTTTTTCATTTTTAGCTTTCGTTTGGTCATAGATTTGAAGTTGCAACTTGAAAACTTAAACTTTTAAGACTGAAAGTAATGTTTAACATGCATTTTACTAGAAAAATTATTTAAAATTTTGTGAGTAAAAGTAAAGTTTCTCTCCAAACTCACATTTTAAGAATCTAATCAAATTTCATGATCAAATATATATATGTGGGAAAAGGGATAAATATGCCCCCAAACTATCGTAAATGGTACATCATACTTTTGGGACATTGGTGCCCCGCGCATCCAAAAACTAGAGCATATATACCCTTTATACTAACAGACATACACATGTCATAATCTTATCCACCGACCCGACATTTATTAAATATCAGATCGACGGATAAGATTGTGCCACGTGTCCCTATTTAGTCTTCCGTTAGAGTGAAGGGCATATATGCTCTAGTTTTTGGACGGCAGGGGCAACAATGTCCCAAAAATATGACGGAGGGTATCTGCATACCATTTACGATAGTTTGGGGGTATATTTGTCATTTTTTCATAT
>JAJONR010006604.1:0-10019 GCA_029582245.1 Solanum etuberosum | reverse complement strand
CGAAGGTCTCTCTGCTCAAGTCGAAAAGGGGAAGTTGTTGAATCTTTATGTGGTATTTATTCTCATGTTGGATTGAGCATCATGACTATTGATGTAATAGCTTGTATGGTTCACTTTGCACTAGGTACGCACAACTTTAAAATGTGTCACAGGGGTTGCTTATTTATACACCAGGGTCGAATCCTTTTGGATTTTTCGTATGTTTTCTTCTTTATATTTTGACTCCCCTCTAGAAAAATTATGGCTCCGCTATTGCCCTCGTGTAGGTTTTGTTCTATCTCGTCCTTATGGCTTACAACATAAAAACATTCCCTCTAAAACTAATTCAGAGCAAGATCAGACCACACATGGGGACTATCGCCTATCGAATACCAAAACATTTAAAAATGCATACCAAATGTCATAATATCAAAAAAATCGATATGATAATTCTATATCTACCGTACCATGATACCCCTATTTCATTTTAAAACAAGAGTCCATTGATCAATTTTATCCTTTGCTTTCCTCATTATTTTTACTAATACAACCACCAGGACACCAAGCTAGCTCAAAAAAGTCAACCAAATACCAAGAGACTCTGAAAGAAATAGTCTTATTTCATAACTTGATCTAAAACTTCGTGACTGACCTCAACTTGTTTGGGACTGAGGCGTATTTATTGTTATATCTAGAACTCGGAGACTATTGTACGATCAAAGTAGCAACCAGTAGGTCCTCCATCAGGCAAAAGAGCTAGCATGACAGGTCCTTCAGCTCCTTCCTCAACAGGCATTGTTCCTGTATGCCAGGTTATATCCGTGTTGACGAATCCAAGATGGACACAATTGATGCACATTTTCAGGTACTTTCTTGCAACAACTCTGGTGTAAGCATTAAGTGATAGTTTTGATATGCTATAGACTGGTCCACTCATCTGCCAACCGTTCACCTCGAGAGCATCTTGTTTCAGATCATGCAAAAAGAATCTTGTCGATTTTATTTCAATATCTCTGAGCTCCTTTCTCCTCTCCTCATTTGGCATTCGCTGTGTGAGAAGAAAAAAGAATCAGAAATATGAAAAGTTCAGAAACGGGGGGAGAATGATGATCTTACTAACATTTACAGCACCTCTACGAGAAGAGACATTAACAATCCTTGGTGAAGGTGAGTTTTGCAGCAGTGGAAGAAGAGCTTCAGTAACATTCTTAACACCATAGTAATTAGTGTCCAAGCATAATTAGTGTCCAAAATAGAAACTAGAACAAAATAATACGATATATAATCGAGATACAAGCAACAACAGATAGTAACAAAACAAAAACTAGAACAAAACAATACGATATATAATCGAGGTACAAAAAACAACAGATAGTAAGAACAACGGAAGGACAACAAACTACATGAGCAATACGATCAGGTTAGACCTCAACTAATTCCAACAGAGATGTGCTACTTGTTGCTAACATATATATAACTAACTCTGTCACCTAAATCAAAGACCAAAAATCAGAATCAGTTCATTTTTGTCAAGATTTGGAAATATTGAAGGGAGTATAGGCCTAATCTCTGTTCTACTATCTACTACTGGCGTACTTAAATTTGATGGATAAATAAATACGTTACATGAAATAAAAAAAATAAAAAAATAAAAAAGAGAGAGAAATAATGTCAAAAAAGAAAAATAAATAGATTAGTTGACTTTAGAGGCAATAATACAGGGATTAAAATCATTTTTATTTTTGAATCCCCCACCTGGGTGGCCCCCCTCTCCCCTAAATATCCTTCTCCTCTTGCTTCAATTATTGAATTGGGAAAAAGGACAATTTTGCTGTTTTTGTTTCTGTGGCTAACAAAAAAGAGAGAGAGGTGGATATATTATTTTCTTAGTTAGCAAAGTGTTATATATTTTTATAGTGGATATATTGTTTTCTGATTCCGTGTTTGGTATCCACATCAATTTTTACACATTTCAGGGAGCGACACTCCTGGCATGATTTGTTTTCCATTCCAATTTCCACAGCTCGTGCTCCTAAATTTTAAATAAGGGTAGAAAAATCTCAACTATCCCATCACAACTCATATCAGTTTAAATTTTTAATAAGGATGGAAAAATCTCAATTATCCCATCACAACTCATATCGGTTGTATTGGATATACAAGTGTAAACTAAATAATATAACTATGCAAGTGCAAATATTATTGAAAAGAACCAAATAACAAGCAGAATGCTCTATTAATGTATTGTTTTCGATTATTACCCCTTTTTTTCTGAAAAGATTTTTGGTTTTCTCTGCTTCTTACATGTTCTTCTGGAACCAATCATTGTCATTTTACACTTTATGCAATTTATTGTTAGTTTGTTTTACTAACATGGAGAAAAGATATTTTGATATCTATTTGATTTTTCTCTCTTCATTTTACTTTTTCTTGATTTGAAAGAACAACAAATGGTGGATCATTGTTTTCAGTTTATCCATTGGGACAGAGTTGTACATGGACCTAAATAAAAATAGAAACAACCTAGAGACCTTCAACTCAAGTAAACATAGAAAAAATAATACCTTACAGAGAAGGAAAATGGAACAGATTCCAATTAGTCCCAATTAAGCACTACAATGAGCTATTGAATTATGGACAAGTGCATAAAGCAAAAGTAATGAATAGACATGAAGCAAAAGATATTAAAAATGATTCTATCAAAGCAATAGCTGAAATAATTAGCATTATATACCTAACGAAGATATTAAAACCGTTGAAGAAATCCCCTTGAATGGTAGAAAAATAAAGCAATATCAGTATATAGTGTAACTGATACCGTCAGTTACTTTAATGTGACAAATAATAGTTTTGTGACTTTATTGTATAGCCTATAAAATTCATGCTATTTTGATAATTTGGCTGATTCAGGATGAACATCGATCGTATGATTACATGGATTCACAACCAAATATCAACATCAGGGTCAGAGCTAGTAATTTTTCTGGAAGCTTGAACTGCTTGAAAAAAATGAAAGCTACATCACTTCACACAGTTGCGAGATGAAGAGAAACTTTTTAGGATCTATTGTCAATATTCTTAGACTGTTGTAACTCTCAACTAAAAGCTGGACAAAGTTATAATTTTCATCAAAACTCGGTGATGGCAGAGGGCGTTTCTTTGGTTATTGCTCAAAACTACAACTGCTAGTGATTATTTCTCATGTAGTGATTTTTTTATGGAATCAATGTGTTATCAAAACATTTACGTTTAGTTATGTTATAACACAAACATGTGAGGATTGCACAACCTTACTACTAAATGTTCAGAAATAGACTTCTTTCTTGAAGGAGGATTGCCATTCAATTGACAACGACTTGTGATCATCAATTGCTAGAAGCTGGTGAATGGCCGAAACGATTGGTATCTCAGAGATTTTATATGTAATCTAGCAAAACGCTATAGAGTGGGAGGGGGTGGAAATAGGTTTTTCTGGCACTATTACAATATTAAATTTATGCTAATTGTATCAACTAGTACTCGATCCCTTGAGTTCTTGCTTCAGTAAAAGGAAAAAAAAAGAAGCTATTTCTTAGTCTGTATTTTGTAGTTTTAGCAAACAAGCATATTGCTAACTGTTGTCAATAAACCAAGAGTGTATTGTACCTTTTTCAGGACAATTATGTTATATCATATGTTGGATGTTTATTTGTTATTTCATTTCCATAAAACGGTCGATCGTTGATTTCAGTTCATTCATTGGGACAGAGTTGTACATGGACCTAAATAGGGACCTTACCACTATCTTGTATAACCCCACAAGTGGGGTGTGTATGCCAACATACCAAGTATAACTCCACAAGTGAAGTGTGTATGCCAACAAACCAAGTATAACCCCACAAGTGGGGTGTGTATGCGGATCTTACCACTATCTTATAGGGTAGAGAGGTTGTTTCCGATAGACCATCGGCTCAAGTAAACATAGAAAAAATTGTCACGCCCCGAGGCTACCCCTTTGATGTAACACGGGACCTAGGATCACGAGTGACCCCAAGCTAATCCTGTGTCTGGCATATCATAAGCATACTAAAAGATAACTAAATAAAACATAAACTATGCGGAAGCTAACTTAATAGATAACTGAAAAATGGGGGATACCCAACTAGTCTGAAAGTATAAACCATACTAAGAGTTTAATAACAACTGAAAGGTAAACTCGACAATTCAAGTTGATTCTACTACTGCGTCTGAAAAGCCTCTAACTGAGTTGAGTTACTGGGACATGCCCCACAGCTAACTTTAACAAAACTGAAAAACTTAATAAAAAGATTAAAATGAATAGAATGTATATTGTCTTCGAAGTATGAGGACTCACCACTGAAGCTGCTGGATGCAGACCGAGAATCGATCTAAGGATGTGGACCGAGAATCGATCTAAGCGCCATCTAAATACTGAGTACCTGAACCTACATCATGAAATGATGTAGCGCAGAGTATGCATCAATACTTGAAATGTACTGAGCATGCAGGATATAGAAATTAAGCTGAACAAATATATATAAGCTGAACAAATCATAACCGTGCAAGAATGTAAATACTGAAACATAACTGAAAGGCTAAACTGAATGCAATGACCAAGTACTAATCATGAAGATAACATTCAAATGCACTACGAGTCTGACTGTGGGACCTACTGTTAACCGACATAAAACCACGTGAGATAAACGTGGAGTCCGATGTATACTCCCCATCGAGAAGACCCAATATACCTTGCAAGGCACTACAAGAAAAGGGTGAATTACATGAGGATTTTCCTGGGATTAGTATGAAATTTTGCAGGAAAATAAGTTTCCTGCGGATTTTCATTCTTATCCTTAGGAAAATCCCCATGTAATTCACACTTTTCCTGTAGTGAGGGGTATAAAGGCGTGACTAGCGTGATCACTAAATCTGATGCCCAACAGAGGGGAGTTATACTCCTACGAGGGCACGTAGTTTTGGGACTATGAGGGTACGCTGAACCCTTGTCCAACTCAGTGCTAAGTCTACTCTTAACTGAATATATATATGACTGAAATGTAACTGAAATACTAACATACTGAATAGCTCAAAATACTGACATGAAAATCTGAGAATGCAACATTTATATGCTGATAATGTAACATTCGAAACTGGAGCATGATTATCTGTTTAACTGACCTAGCAAGTGTAATTCAGGAACTAAGAGAATCTACACAACTAGGGTTCTGAGTTTCATGCAGGGAACTAAGCAAACTTTTCAAGAAAGAAGCTACTTCGATTTAGGATACTACAACGACTAAATCACAGTAAATATACAAGGATCTGACTAAATTCTAGGGATCTAGTGGATGAAAGGAATCCACTAGTGAAATCCCACATACCTGGTGACGAAATTTACGGAGAAATCCTTCGATTTCAGGTCTGAAACTTGAAGCAAACCTTTTGATTGTTCTTGGGAAAACGGGTGCTTCTTTCTTCTCTTTTAGCTCTAAGTTTTGGTGATTTTGGAGAATAAAGGTTTTAGGTAGGTTCTGACTAAATTATTAGGCTTAAACTGAGTAAAACGACGTAGTTTAGGTGTTAAACGACGTAGTTTAAATGTCCAATGCATAGGAAAAAAGACCAAAACGATCCTGACTTAACAGCTGACGAGGCCCATCCACAGAGAGGTCGACGGTCCGTCGTTTGGATTACCGACCGTCGACTGAGGTCGTGGTTCGTGGTTAGTTGCTGACCCTCACCTACGGTCCGTAGGTCCAACCACAGACCGTATTGGTCGACCGTGGGGGGATCAGAGGTCAACAAACTTTGGACCTCAATGACGGGACCCCACCTACGGTCCGTGGACCCCACCTACGGTACGTGGGTGGTTTCCGTCGATTCTGACACCAGATTCTGGAAAGCTGCATTTTCTATTTTCTCGAGTCCGAGGTGTTACAAAAATAATACCTTAGAGAAAAGGAAAATGGAACAGAATCCAATTCTTCACAATTCTAAAATGTATTCATGATATGCTAGGCCAAATTAGCACTACAATAAGCTGTTGAAAAATGGACAAGTGCATAAAACAAAAGTAATGAATAGACATAAAGCAAAAGATACCTTCCTCTATTGCCTCAATTATTCAATTAGTGGAGTCATACTTTTTGAAAAGAGAAAAGAGGACAGTTTTGCTTCTTGTAGATTTGCTGAAACATAGTTGTACTAATTTCAAGCAATCACTGATCATTTTTGTTTGCAAATTACTGTCAACATTCAACAGGTAAAGTAAAGTTCTATCTTAGTAGTTGAAGCTAGATAGAAAAATTTATCTTCTAATCAAAATCATTTTGTGTTTCCTTGCAGATTTCAAAAATGGAGATTGGTTTAGCAGTTGGTAGTGCATTTCTCTCTTCAGCTTTGAATGTTCTCTTTGATAGGCTTGCTCCTCAGGGTGATCTTCTCAACATGTTTCAGAAGCATAAACATCATGTACGGCTCTTAAAGAAGCTGAAAATGACTTTGCATGGTCTTCAGATTGTGCTAAGTGATGCAGAGAATAAACAAGCATCACATCCATCTGTGAGCGATTGGCTTAATGAGCTTCGAGTTGCTGTGGACTCTGCTGAAAACTTAATAGAAGAAGTCAATTATGAAGCTTTGAGACTTAAGGTGGAAGGTCAGCATCAGAATTTTGCAGAAACAAGCAACCAGCAAGTAAGTGACCTCAACCTTTGCTTGAGTGATGAATTTTTCCTTAACATAAAGGACAAGTTGGAAGGCACTATTGAAACATTAAAGGATTTGCAAGAGCAAATTGGTCTCCTTGGCTTAAAGGATCATTTTGGTTCGACTAAACAAGAAACTAGAACACCTTCAACTTCTTTGGTTGATGATTCTGATATCTTTGGAAGGCAGAGCGAAATAGAGGATTTGATTGACCGTTTATTGTCTGAAGATGCAAGTGGAAAAAAGCTGACTGTAGTTCCTATTGTTGGAATGGGCGGCCTGGGTAAGACAACACTTGCTAAAGCCGTTTACAATGATGAGAGGGTGAAGGACCATTTTGGTTTGAAAGCTTGGTATTGTGTTTCTGAGGGATATGATGCTTTGAGAATAACAAAAGGGTTACTTCAAGAAATTGGCTCAACAGACTTGAAGGCTGATGACAATCTTAATCAGCTACAAGTCAAATTGAAGGAGAGCTTAAAGGGGAAGAAGTTTCTTATTGTTCTGGATGATGTGTGGAATGACAACTACAATGAGTGGGATGACTTGAGAAATGTTTTTGTACAAGGAGATATAGGAAGTAAGATCATTGTGACGACACGTAAAGAGAGTGTTGCCTTGATGATGGGTAGTGAGGCAATCAACGTGGGGACTCTGTCTGATGAAGCCTCTTGGGATCTATTCAAACGACATTCACTAGAAAACAGGGATCCTAAAGAACATCCAGAACTTGAAGAGATTGGAAAACAAATTGCAGACAGGTGCAAAGGGTTGCCTTTAGCTCTAAAGGCACTCGCTGGTGTTTTACGCTGCAAATCAGAGGTGGATGAGTGGAGAGACATTTTAAGAAGTGAAATATGGGAGCTGCCAAGTTGTTTGAATGGTATATTACCAGCGTTGATGTTGAGCTACAATGATCTTCCTGCACATTTGAAGCAATGTTTTGCTTATTGTGCAATATATCCCAAAGATTATCAATTTCGCAAAGACCAAGTTATTCACCTGTGGATTGCTAATGGTCTTGTACAGCAGTTGCATTCTGGTAACCAATACTTTCTCGAGTTGAGATCAAGATCACTGTTCGAAATGGTCTCGGAGTCTTCTGAAAGAGACGTAGAGAAATTCTTAATGCATGACCTTGTCAATGATTTGGCCCAAATTGCATCTTCAAATCTTTGTATAAGGTTGGAAGAGAACAAAGGATCGAACATGTTGGAACAATGTCGGCACATGTCCTATTTAACAGGAGAAGATGGTGAGTTTGAGAAATTGAAATCACTCTTTAAATCAGAGCAGCTGAGGACATTACTTGCAATCAATATCCAGCACTATCATTACAACCTTAAGCTAAGCAAGAGGGTGCTGCATAACATACTGCCAAGACTAAGATCCTTAAGGGCATTATCATTGTCACGCTATGGAATTGTTGAGTTGCCAAATGACTTATTTATCGAATTAAAGCTCCTGAGATTTTTGGACCTTTCTCAGACAAATATTAAAAGGTTGCCAGATTCCATTTGTGGATTGTATAACTTGGAGACACTTCTCCTGTCATCTTGTGCTCATCTTGTGGAGCTACCACTGCAGATGGAGAAGTTGATTAACTTGCGTCATCTTGACAAAAGCAACAGTTTTTGCTTGAAGATGCCGCTACATCTAAGCAAGTTGAAAAGCCTCCGAGTCCTAGTGGGAGCCAAGTTTCTTCTAAGTAGTTGGAGGATGGAAGATTTGGGTGAAGCACAGAACTTGTATGGATCTGTCTCAGTTGTAGAGTTGCAAAATGTGGTTGATAGAAGGGAAGCTGTGAAGGCAAAGATGAGGGAGAAGAATCATGTTGACAAGTTATCATTGGAGTGGAGGGGAAGTATTAGTGCTGACAATTCACAAACAGAAAGAGACATACTTGATGAGCTACGCCCACATAAAAACATAAAAGAAGTCGGAATCACTGGATATAGAGGGACAAACTTTCCCAATTGGCTAGCTGATCCGTTGTTTCTTAAGCTAGTACAGTTGTCTATTGATAACTGCAAGAACTGTTATTCCTTGCCAGCACTAGGACAACTCCCTTCTTTGAAAATCCTTTCCATCAGAAAGATGCATGGAATAACAGAGGTGACGGAAGAATTCTATGGTAGTTTGTCCTCCAAAAAGCCTTTTAACTCTCTTGTGGTGCTTATATTTGAAGATATGCCGGAGTGGAAGCAATGGCACGTACTAGGAAGTGGAGAGTTTCCTACACTTGAGAAGCTTTTCATTATAGATTGCCCTGAACTCAGTTTGGAGATACCCATCCAACTTTCAAGTTTAAAAAGTTTTCAAGTTAGTGGTTGTCCTAAGGTTTATGATGCTCAAATGTTTACATCCCAACTTGAGGAATTAACTATTATTGATTGTAACTCTCTTACCTCCTTACCTTTTAGCATACTGCCCACTACCTTGAAGAGAATAACCATATCTCATTGCCAGAAACTTAAATTGGATCCGCCAGTTGGTGAGATGAGTACGTTTCTGGAGGAATTGACACTGGAGGGATGTGATGATATAGATGATATATCACCTGAGTTGTTCCCAACAGCACGCATATGGAATATTTGGAGTTGCCACAACCTTACCAGGTTTTTGATTCCTCCTGCAACTGAAACTCTCATTATTGAGAATTGTGAGAATGTTGAAAAACTTTGGGTGGCATGTGGGGGGACCCAGATGACGTCACTGTGTATTTGGAACTGTAATAAGCTGAAGTGGCTGCCAGAACGTATGCAGGAACTCCTTCCATCTCTTAAGAAACTGAGTCTTTATATATGTCCAGAAATAGAGTCCTTTCCTGAAGGAGGATTGCCCTTCAATTTACAAGTCCTTTCAATCTGGAATTGCGAGAAACTGGTGAATGGCCGAAAGGAGTGGCGTTTACAGAGACTCCCCTGTCTCACTGAGTTAGAGATCTTTCATGATGGCAGTGACGAAGAGATTCTTGCTGGTGAGAACTGGGAGTTGCCTTCCTCTATTACAAAACTTGATGTATGGAATCTGAAAACATTAAGCAGCCAACATCTCAAAAGCCTCACCTCTCTTCAATCTCTACGTATTGAGGGTAATTTACCTCAAATTCAGTCAATGCTGGAACAAGGCCAGTTTTCCTCCTTTTCGCACCTCACTTCGCTACAAATCGGTAAGTTCCCTAATCTCCAATCACTTCCTGAATCAGCACTGCCCTCCTCCCTCTCTCAGCTGGAGATCTCCCATTGCCATAATCTCCAATCACTTCCTGAATCAGCACTGCCCTCCTCCCTCTCTCAGCTGGAGATCTCCCATTGCCATAATCTCCAATC
>JAJONR010006603.1:0-28899 GCA_029582245.1 Solanum etuberosum | reverse complement strand
AATCTTACTAAAAACGAATTAAATCTGATTTGGTAAGGAAAAGACTAAAGTACCCCTTACTATTTTCGGGTAACTTTCCTTAACTGGACAGCCTGACTTCAAAAGGGCATAACTCACTCATCCGACCTCGAAACTTAGCAAACTCGGTGGCGTTGGAAAGATAATTCAAAGACCTTTCATTATCTATCTTTTATCCCACCTAACTCATCCTTTACTGAGAGTTATGGTCATTTAAAGTTGACCCAAAACTCATAACTTAAGCATAACTTGCAAAATTTCAGATTTTGCTATTTCCAATTTAGTTCTTTTTGGAACTCAAGGTGCTACATCTAGTGACCTTAAAACTTAAGAAATTTTAAATTCCTCGGTAAAATACTACTCACAATGAAGGATGGTTCGAGTCTTAGCTCAAAAAATTTCTGGGGTGTTACAACCAGGAAACATTTGCTCCTGTAGCAAGGTATGACACAATCAAGCTTATTCTTGCATTTGCATCTCATAGTTCCTGGCAGATTCATCAACTTGATGTCAAATCAGATTTTTTGAATGGTTTTCTTGCTGAAGAGATCTATGTAGAGCAACCTGATGGTTTCTTAATTCTTGGAAAAGAGGATCAAGTTTATCTCTTAACGAAGGCATTGTATGGCCTAAAACAAGCCCCAAGGGCATGGTATGAGAGGATAGACAATCATCTCATCCAACTTGGCTTTAGTAGAAGTCAAAGTGAAGCTACTTTGTATGTGAAAGTCACTGCAGGTGAGTCCTTAATTGTCTCAATTTATGTGGATGACATGCTTGTGACAGGAAGCAAAATTGAACTAATCCAAAGGTTCAAGGATGAAATGGAGAAAATCTTTGAAATGACTGATCTTGGAGTCATGAAGTACATCCTTGGCATGGAAGTGTTGCAGTCCAGTGATGGAATTTTCATATGCCAGCAGAAATACATTTCGGATATTCTAAACAGGTTCAAAATGCAAGACTGCAAACCTGTGAGTACTCCAATCTTTACTGGTGTGAAGTTTGGCAAGGATGAGGATTCCAAAAAAGTGGATCATAATATGTATAGAAGCTTAATTGGCAGTCTTCTATATCTAACTGCAAGCAGACCTGACATTCTATTTGTTGTAAGTTTGCTCTCTAGGTTCATGCATTCGCCTAGAGACACACACTTCACAGCGGCTAAAAGAGTGTTAAGGTATATTAAAGGAACTAGCAAGTTTGGAATTTTTTTCCCAACATCTGCCGGAGTAACTATGAACCTGGTCGGGTACTCTGATAGTGATTGGGGTGGCGGAGTTGATGATTCTGAAAGCACCTCTGGATATCTTTTCTGTTTGGGGACAAGTTGTTTTAGTTGGAGCTCTAGAAAACAAGAAACTACAGCTCAATCAACAGCAGAAGCTGAGTACATAGCTGCTGCATCTGCTGTGAATCAAGCTATCTGGCTAAGGAAGATGATGAAGGACTTGGGCCATGAACAAACAGAAGCTACCAAGATCATGTGTGACAACAATTCAGCAGTTTCAGTCTAAAAAAATCCTGTGTTTCATGGTCGAACTAAGCATATCAAGATCAAGTTTCATTTTATTAGAGAAGTCCAACAATCTAATGAAGTGTTGCTTGTTCATTGTTCATCTGAGAACCAGCTAGCTGACATTTTCACTAAGTCATTGCCAAAGGAAAGGTTTGAAGATCTGAGGCAAAGAATTGGTGTTCGCCACAAAAATGCCAAGGAGGAGTGTTAGACAATTGGCATTTTTTCCAGCTTATTATTTTTTCTGTTTTTTACTTATTTCAGTTTAGTGCTTCCTATTTTCTAGCTAGACTTAGTCAACTTTAGTTGCTCAACTTTCTGAATTTAGTGGCCCCATTTATGGCTGTTAGTGCCCCCTTTTATGGCTGTTAGTGTCCCCTTTTATGGTAGTTAGTGGCACATGTTCTTATTTAGTTTTAACATCCACTTTGTAAGTGGCTACTAGATAGGAAATGGTTCGGTTTTTCCTTGTATAAATTCAGATCTTCTGCAGATTAATATATAGCTGGAATTTCAGAAGTTCACTCTATTTTTATTCTTCAAA
Source organism: Solanum etuberosum (assembly GCA_029582245.1). Classification (NCBI taxonomy): domain Eukaryota; kingdom Viridiplantae; phylum Streptophyta; class Magnoliopsida; order Solanales; family Solanaceae; genus Solanum; species Solanum etuberosum. The sequence continues at coordinate 26,818 of JAJONR010006603.1, read as the reverse complement.
TCAGTTTCTTGAGTGTTTCTGTTCTAACAAGTGGCACAGTGGTTTTGAGTGATCGTGTCTCAACTTTAATTTTGAAGTCCTTAACAAATTAGCTACTACCCAGAACTATACATAGCTATACATAAATATTATCAAAAATAACTATAATTAAGATTTTATAGTAAATATTTCCTCTCCCCCCATCTCTCTGTGTTGCCTCTCTCCTTTATCGCTCTCCTCTCTCCCTCTCTTATACCTCCATCTGTTCATTAATCTAGTGGTACAACCAAATAAATCGCTTTATTGTAATTTTGGACTATAGTTTGATGGGACATCCACATATATATAATAGAAGTAAAACTTGTTAGGGTTTTTCCCTTCTTTTTTTAAATCATACTTGAGTTTTACTATTCTATTGAAGGAAAGTATACCATAATTATTTTACTTTTCCTTGAAAGAAAAATATAAATTTCTTTCATATTTGATTATTCCTTTCTTGGAAGAAAAATTTGGATCTCTATAATTTGAAGATTCTTCTTCCCATACCATAATAAAAGTAAAACTCAGGAAAAAAAAATCCTAACAAAACTCAACCCCAACAAGCATTCTCTAAAGTTGAAAACTTCCTAGTCCAAAAATTATGACTTGCACAAAACCAAACTCAATTCCTCTTATTGTTGCACTTCCAATCTCTTGTTATCTGTAACCTCGTTTTGTTTCGTTAATGGAACTTCTCTGGTCGATGGTAAGTCATTATTTTTTCATCTCAGTTGTAATCTTTTTACTAAATTGGATCTCTAATTTTTTTTGATACAGTACAAAAGATAATGTATTAGGTTTTCTAAACACATAATTGTGATTAGAGTTGAAACACTGATATGTATCACATTCGAAGCTTTAGGTTGTTAGGTGTATCAGTGATATGTGTCTGAGTGATACAATACATAAAAAGTTTAACACAATATACTAATGATACATGTATCAAGTTTGTAAGCGTAATAATTCTGCATAGAATTGAAACATAGATACATATACTAATTATACATGTATCAGACTCTCTCTTCTCTCAAACTGTTACTAGATTTGGTAAATATGAAAATTACTAGGTCAATTACCCGTGTTTTGCACGGGATTAAACTATCTTATTAAACTTACATATGATTATTCAGTAATATCCGTACATTGTCAAGAGCATTTTATTTTAAGGCAAAGTGTTCCTCCAAATTCTTAAAGTGCTACATTTTATTAATTTTCGTTTTTGTTGTACAAAAAATTTGAGTCATAGGGATTGTAAGTATAAGAAAGAAGTCTAAGAAAATCTTCTTAGAAATAGTTGGTCCGAAGTAACTAAATTTTCTAAATTCCAGGTAGTTATAAAGAACAACATCAGTCGTTAAAGAAGAGACCTAAAAGCCTCGAGCAACAACACTCCTAAGTAAAGTGGAACATCACGTCCATACAAGAACATAATTAACTAAATTCAAATGGAGGACCTTCTGCTCCTTTCTTATGAACCTCAATCCATCTCTTTTTTATTATAGTATGTCGTATCATGTATATGTAAAAAATGATCCTAAAATTGTTAATATCATAAAGGTTTTTCCTCATTGTCTCAGAATAGTCATTACTATTGCTTAGGTTTCATATCACCGGCACCAACTTATTTGGAATTGAACCATAGTTATTGTTATGGTTATAATTTACAGTTACAAAGAATTAATGCAATGATCAACCAAGCAGTAGGTGGCCTCTGAATGGAACTGTTCACAACTAGATATTCTAAGTAAATTTTTTGATACATAACATACTAAGATCTCACAACATAATTTTGTAAGCACTTGAACAAAAAAATATCCACAAATAATAATAAAGACGACCTTACTTTCCTAACAATCAAGAAGAAAAAAGGATGTTGCTTAACATATTTTTCAAAAAGATAGCCTGTCGGGTTGTATCCATGTTTACAGTTCGTACAAATTTAATTGAAAGAATCCAAAAGAAAGAGTTATCACTACAACAAAAATGATCTTTAACGTCAATTAATAGCTTAACTGCCGCTAAATTTATATTTTCAGGGGCAAATTAGTACTCTCTATAAATGTCCATAAAGTTTATAGTGACATTGAATCTAATGACAATAAATTAGTGTCGGTAAAAGCTCTAGCACTTTTCATTAATGTTCATATATATTGTCGATAAAAAATATTTTTGTAATAGTGTATTTTGGGCATCTGTTAGTTTCAAGAAAACTTGATATCTTATTATGCTCAAAAAGAAGAAAGGAATAAATATGACAAATTAGTAAACTTGCGATAAAATAAGTGGATTGATTGTATCTATACTAATATTTTAGGAAGAGTGTAATGACATACAAAATATTTGTACCTAAGATAAAACAATAAAAATTATATACTAATTGTGGCAAGCAAGAGAGCAATCTGTTTGGTTCTTTTAACAAACTTCACCATTGGTTCCATATTAGTTATCACATATTTGTTGTTGTGTGCTATCAAATATAGCACAGCCCACAAGCAATTTTTCCAAAAAGTATATGAAAAAGCCTCTAGAAAGGGACAAAAAAGAAAACCAATTTTCAATCAACCTTGCTGGAATTTTTAATAGAGTTCAAAAAAATAGCCAAAAGAAAATGCAATATTTCCATGAATCACTGTGAATTACAGTAAAAGATTAAGCTTCATGAAATAGGAGGAAGAAAACTTTGAATAAAGAAACACACTTCGTAAGAAGCTTAATTAATGTAGTTGCATTCGACTTTCCTATAGCGGAAAAAAAACTATAAATAATAGTGAAAAAAATAGAAGTTTTGTTTACTAAAGAACCAAATGTTATGAATTCAACAATTCCAGCAGCGTTATGAGTTGTGGACTGAGAGACACAAGAGTAGTAATGGCGCATTGCTATTGAAATCAATTTTCTTTGTTTATTCTTTCTTCTTTTGGTGCCTTGGAATTAAGGGATGAATTTTAAAAGGTGTGGATGAAAAATGAAGAGTTGTGTCTTTTGCGAAAAGTTGTGACTTTTGTGAAAAAATGTGACTTTTGTGAAAAGTTGTGACTTTTTTAAAGAGTTGTGACTTTTATGAAAAGTTGTGACTTTTAAGAAGGTTTAAATAAGAATTCTGATTTGTGAGGGCGCCACATAGGCGGGTCTAAGATTCTCTTTTATATATATATAAGATAAGATAAGAAGTGGACTAATTGTCTCTATACTAATATTCTAGGAAGAGTGCAATGGCATACAAAATATTTGTACCTAAGATAAAACAATCAAAATTATATACTAACTGTGGCAAGCAAGAGAGCAATCTGTTTGGTTCTTTTAACAAACTTTACCATTGGTTCCGTATTAGTTATCACATATTTGTTGTTGTGTGCAATAAAAATAACACACAAACAATTTTTTCAAAAAGTATATGAAAAGGCCTCTAGAAAGGGACAAAAAAGAAGATCAATTTTCAATCAACCTTGCTGAATTTTTAATATAGTTCGAAATAATCACCAAAATTGCAAAAAGAATTTGCCATATTTCAATGAATCACTATGACTTACAGTAAAAAGATTAAGCTTCATGAAATATAAGGAAGAAAACTTTGAAGAAAGAAACACACTCCATAAGAAGCTTAAGTAATATATTTGCATTCGACTTTCCTATAGCGGAAAAAAAACCCTACAAATAATAGTGGCAGAAATAGAAGTTTTGTTTACTAAAGAACCAAATGTTATGAATTCAACCATTCCAGCAGCGTTATGGTTTGTGGACAGAGAGGCGCAAGAGGAGTAATGGCGCATTGCAATTGAAATCAATTTTCTTTGTTTATTCTTTCTTCTTTTGATGTCTTGAAATTAAGTGTTGGGTTTTAAAAGGTGTGAATGAAAAATGAAGAGTTGTGACTTTTGTGAAAATTTGTTACTTTTAAGAGTTCCGACTTTTTTAAAGAGTTGTGACTTTTCTATAAGATTGTGACTTTTAAGAAGGTTTACATAAGAATTATGATCTGTGAGGGCGCCAGGCGAGTCTAAGATTTTCTTTTACATTTATATAAATATATAAGATTGTTGGCTATGATAGTTATGGTCCAAACTATGAATGTGTTTGGTATGGAGGAAAATATTTTCAGTTTTTCAGTTTTTCCATGTTTGGTTGGCTTAAATGTTTGAAAAATGTTTTCCAAATCAACTCATTTTCCTCAAATTTAAGAAAAATGACTTCTCTTCCAAAATTAAGGAAAACATTTTCCAAAACTCTACTTCATCATTTAATTTTTTTTTCTTACCCTACTGATACCTCGTATCTGACCCTCCCCATTAAAAAAAAAATTAATATTTTTAAATTTGTTTATTTTTTAAGTTTCAAATATATTTTTATCCCTACCACCAAACCAGCCCCCCTCCCCCCACCCCCCAAACGAAAAAAATAAAAAATTATTTTTGAAAAATGTTTCAAATTTTAAGATTCTTTTTAGCTCACCCAACCCCTACCACCCCTACTCCCTACCCCCCCCCCCAAAAAAAATAATAATTGCTTTTGAAAAATATTTCAAATTTAATTTTTACGCCACTCCCCCAGCCACCCCCACCCCCGACAATTTTTTTTTTAAAAAAAAAAAAATTAAAATTATTTCAAATTTAAAAAAAATAATCTTTTTTTACGCCACCCTCCGCCACCCCTTCCCCATCCCCCGCCACCCTCACCCAGTCCATTCTTGTCAAAAAAAAACTTTAAGAAAAAAATATTTTTAGGAAATATTTCAAATTTAAAAAATTACAATTTTTACGGCCACCACACCCCCCACGCCACCTCTGTCATTTTATTTTTTTTAAAAAAATGTTTTTGAAAAATATTTCAAATTTTAAAAAAAATCATTTTTATGTCACCCCCACCCCTCCACGACCCCGTCAAATTTTATTTTTTTCTAAAAAAAATTTGTTTTTGAAAAAAAGTTTCCTGGGTCAAATCTCGAGGTCTTGTTCTAGTTTGGATGTCGGGGTCGAGTCCTAGATCAACTATCAGGGGTGATTTTCGGATCAGAAATTATTTTCCTAAAGAATATTTTTTAGTCAAGCAAAAAATAAAAAATATTTTCTAAAAAATAATTTTCATTCACCAACCAAACATAAAAAAAAAATTTTTACTCACCAACCAAACATGAGAAAATAAGTTAGAAAACCACTTGTTTTCCATAAAAACATTTTCCTTCGTACCAAACACACCCTATAGCTATTTACAAAAATTCCTCTTTAGAAGTGGTACTTTTAGTGGATGCTCTAGAAGTTCTGATAATTTTTTCCTAAAATAAATAGTTGAAAAACTGAAGATCTTGACAATACCTTTTCTTTGAGTTGAAACAAATCTTCTATAAGTGCACCCATTTGCAGGGCTACCTTTTCTCAGGCTGCAACCAAATACAAGTTAGCTTTCCGTAAAGCTGCTTTTAGTGACCAAATAGAGGTCCTTTATTGACCAAATTTCATATGAGAATGGACCAGTATGAACCAAGCTAGTAAACGATCATTAGAATGTACTGTGTAACTGGTGCCTTCTCCCAAAACTTTATAACTATATATATTGTACAAAGTTTGTCAATGGCAAAAATAAAGAATCACAAACTTGACCAAACAAAAACAGACTACTTCATGGTTACACTACTATTACAGGCAAACATTTAATAAATTACATCAAACTAAGTGGTAGGCAAATGACAAATCCTACCAGTATTGATTTTAATCTCCATCTTGGCATCAATTGAATAACATAATGACCGCCAAATAGTGGTATTATGAGGCTTTCGCTAAAATACAACATAAATGTAGGAATAGGGAGCCAGGTACCACAATCACATGTACAAGCAGTACGGTCTGCCCTTCCAAAAGGATTTGCCACAACTGAATTCGTGGCCAAATATCTTGTAAAAATCTTATGATCAACTTACCTGTTCGCCAATCAAATCAAGACCGACAACAAGGAAAGTAAACCCTTGAAACAATAGGAAATAGAAGTGAATCCCTTGAGCAGATAACAAACTTCTGACAGAGGCTGTTAATAATATAAATGCAAGGGCAAGCTCTTTCCTGTATAAACGATTTCTCTTCCTCTTTCCCATTTTCTTGGTCATCTCTAATTTGTTAAGTTCAGCAAGGCCTGATTCTGATGATGACCTTGAAACAGTATTCTTCTTCAACAAAGATTCAGATTCATTTTCCACCATTGCAACTAAATCAGCTTCTGATGATCGTCCGGACTTCTTCGTAACAATCCACTCGTAAGAACTTCCTAACTGGAAAAGCCCTGATATCATGGCATTGAATTTGGTCACAGACATTGTGTTTTCAAATAAAAGATAGGGTACAATAAAAGGGAATGACTGTGGAGCTGGAAGAATATTGAGGACAGACATAAGTCCAGGCATATAGCAGACGACCCAAGCTGGTAACTGGGCTTCTGGGAGGAACATGGTGAGTGGGAGGATGATACAAAAGAGAGTGAATGAATAAAATGGTAGGATGAGCTTCCGCAAGAGGAAAAATAGAAATATTAGGTTGGCTTTCTTGAGCCAGCTAACCTGAAATGAGAAGCATATACAAGAATCACTTAAAAAGATATTAATGATCTTTAAACTAGGAAAAAAAAGAATAGTGTGTATCCATAAAGCACTTAAGGATTCACTAAAAACATTAAAATTGAGATGACACGTTACTTGATTAGAAGGAAAGCCTCATAAGTTTACGTGTAATGAGACAATAAGGAGGTAATTACAATTACTTCCCTTACGTATAACAACACATACAATAACCTCTCTTTGGATAGAGTAACATTAACGACTATCATTACTCAAGTTTTTCCCAAAAATAATTGACGACATACGAGTCCTCCAAAAGAGGAAACTAGGGTACGAATATATATGGAAGAAGAGGATGATCAGAGGAGAACAAATTTGAGGAAATAAAAGAAAAGTATGTGGTCCTACAGCTCAAGTGGTTTATACGCCCAATGCGAAGATGTCAAAGAGAATACACACCCGAAGTCCTTCCTCTCTTGTTTACTATTGGCCTTCAAAGCAAGCACATAGAGGAAAAATGTTCCAGAAAGAAAAGCTTTTGAAGAGCTTACCCTACCAAAGTACAAACACAGGAAACCAACAGTTGAAAAATGATAGGACCTATTTATTTGCAAGAGCAACTACTGTTTCCTACTTAAGTTCTACCATATTCAGCAACTACTCAGACCCAAGTTATTTCCAAAATTTCCGACTATCTGCAACATTCAACCAAAAAATTTCATATTTGCACAGCAAGTGGACTTGATGTGGAAGAAACGGATTACCGAAATCCCCCCTCCCCACCCCCCCACTCCCCGACTTTGTTGATCTTCCAACTCAGCTTCTTCTAAGCTTTATCCTGCACTGTCACACTGATGTTGCATAAGTCAGGATGGCCATCGATCCTGCCACAATTTTATCTCCCTTCCCTTCCCTGCTTTCAATTTTACTAATTTGTGGAATTCATCCCATAGCATTCTGATGTTCTTCCATAAGGTAACAAACACCCTGAGAAGAAGCTACTTGCTGTCTGCACCATGGGCTATACAAACAATACTTAGCTGTGATTACCTTTCTCCAAAGACCTCTTGCTACTTAGTAAATCTCCAAGCCATTTGCACAACAAGCTTCTATTATGTAATTTAGATTCTTAATCTCAAACCCCTTCATTTTTGGAGGCAATCACTTTGGACAATCTCACAAGATTAATTTGCTATTCTCATTACTTCCTTCCCATATGAAACTTCTTCTCATCTAGATCAATAGTTTCTGGCATAGAAAATAGTGACATTAGACATGTAGGAATGCTCTCAAAAGACATGTAGGAATATCCTCTAAAGCATTGTTGATTAGGGTTACACTTCCTTCCAAATATAGGTTTTGTTTAAAGAGGGTCCTTTCGAACAAAATCAACACAAAGAAAAGAGGTCATCTTTATTGTTCTTGATATTCTTGGCTCTTCTGATCCTTCATTTACTTTAGATAAAGAGATAGAGGAAATTGATGATAAAAGTTGTGCATAACTATTACAAAGAAGAAAAGAGAGAGAAAGATTCTTTCCTTCATCTTATGTGCTATCTCATGTAGTGATTTTTTTTTTAATTGGGAGAGAGGCTGAGTGGACTAAAGCGGCGGATTGCTAATCCGTTGTACGAGCTAATCGTACTTTGGGTTCGAATCTTCCAAAGAGCTAGTTTACTTTTAAATTTCTGATGTGCCTTGCCATATCAGCTTCTTCATGTCTTTAGCTCCTAAGAGATCCAAAGATACACCAGCTGGGAGTTGTCCCAATTTTCCACATCAAATTCCAGTATGCCTGCTAGCTGCTACATGCTTGTTCAATCATTCAGTGGAAATAAGTAACTTTTAGTATATTATTTATGGAGTGTAGAAACAGCTTCAAAACCTAGTTGTACAATTCTCGGGAGACTCAGATCTCTCTGCTTAACACCACAGGATACTAGGATGTTCACAAACATATTTCCACACTTACACGATTTGAGTGGTTCCCCTTACTTGAGAGACAGAGACCCATCCTTTCTCCACAGTTTCTCCAATCATCCTACTTAGGCTTACCATTACCATGATATAAATGAATGGAGAGAGGAGTCACTGTCTCCTCTCAAATCCAATCCACCTAATATCCCGAGTTCTTTTTGCCTTACCTCATTTCTAAACAAACTCTAATTTGCAATTAAGGCACCTATGATGTGTCTACTGTGTACAGATGCACTTCAGATTGAGAAATCAATCTTGAAATGACTCTTTTTGATCTTTCATTTGATACCTTGGATATTATTTTGTAAATACTGCTCAACAAACTGATAGATCTACAATCTTCAATCTTTTCATTTTTGGATCAGAATATGAAGATAGAATATTTTATAGGTAAAGTATTATTGATGTAAGAAACAGCATAAAGAGAATGTTGTCACAGATATCCGAAAAGGAGCAAGTACTTTAAAAAAGTGTGGTGCACTAATGAAGTAATCATGGTGTCTGGCTCTAACAAATATGTCGACCCCATGTTGCACCAAAACTAAGCCGGTCTATGAAGATAACATTGGAACTTCTTTTTCAAACATTCCTTCCTCCAAAAAAAGTCAAAGTTATTCATTACATATCTTTAGGGGTGGCAATTTCAGCCCATATAAGTGAAATGAACCCGGTTTTCCCATATTAAATTAAATAGATCACTCATATTTTCTTAAATGGGTAAATATGGACTTCAACTTATTTAAGCTCATACAAATATGGACAAAATGGGTAAACATGAGAATCCATATATACCCATATATCACTCACTTATAATACAAATCCCTAATTACATTGTTTGTTTTTGAAAATAAAAAATAAAAATTGGGGAGTGGGGGATAGGATGGGTGGGGGCAAATTTATTTATTTTTTTGGAATTTTTTGAAAAAAAAAATTATAAATGTTTTTTGGGTGTGGGTGGGAGGTGTCCTAGGGTGGGGGTGGGGTGGGGATTAGCATTTTGTAAAGAAAAAAAAATCAAAAAAAATAGTTTTTAAATATTTTTGTTAGGGTTGGGGGAGGTGGGGTTGGCAATTTTTTTTTAAAAAAAAAAAATTAAAAATCTTTTTTTAGGGGTTGGGGGAGGTGGGGATACAGGGTAAAAAAAATAATCATTTCTTTTGTATGAAAAATTATTTTTAAACAAATAATAATATAAGGGTGGGGTGGGGTGGGGTGGGGTGGAGTTGTAAGGATTGAGGTATTAACAATTTAGGTTTGATTTACTGTAACATATTTTGGTTTTAGGAGATTAAAGTGGCTTGCAACCATTTTACCCAAACCATATTTGACTAATCCATATTTACCCATATTTTATATGGGTGGATTGTGATCCAATCCATTTTAACTCAATCCATATTCAATACACCCATTTGCCACCCCTACATATCTTTGTATAAATCAACAAGTTTTGCAAAAGGCTACAATGAAACCATTTGATATTGGAGATTTAGCCCTTGTAATGTTCTTAATCTCCATGTCCACTTTCTATTCACTGGAAAGTCTTCAAGGCCTTTCTTTTTCCTCTTCATTCAAATTAGGCAAACTGTAACACCTCGGATCTTGGAAAAAGGAGAAAGGACCTTTCTGGGCTGAAGTCTGGTTCTACGGGTCCATCTACGGACCGTAGAAGCTTCTACGGGCCGTAGATGACAACCGTAGGAAGGAGGAAAATAATTTTTTAAAATCAAGTCCCAGTACCCATTTTACGGTTCACCAGGACAGTCTGTCATCCTTTGTACGAGTCGTAGATAGGTGAGTCCCAGACTTAGTGAAATTTTGAGGGTCAAAGTTGGATCTACGGTTGGTTTCTACGAACCGTAGAAAGACCTACAAGCCGTAGAAGTGTTTTGTCAAAAGATAGGTGATTTCATGGTCCCAGTATTTGGTCTACGGTTGACCAGTACAGACCATCGAAAGTCCTACGGTCTGTAGGTCGAGTCCGACAGCTATTTTTAAGAGGCTTTTGGGTCTTTTTCTAATTGTTTTAACCCAATACTATGTCGTTTTGCCTTCTACCCTAAGCCCTATAATAAAGCTTTTAAGCCCCAAATTACCAATTTTCAATTCATTCTCCTAATTCCCCAAAACCCAACCAAATTAACTCCCCAAATTCTCTTAAGACTAAGGAAGAAGAAGAAGAAGCTAGGGTTCATCCAAGTCTCCAATCCTCCATTCTTTTTGGGCTTTTAGCATCAAGGTATGTGGTATTCACCCATGAAATTCATTCTTCCCCCAAGGTTTCCAAATTTCTCAATTTAATTTCAATTGATCAAGTTAGGGTTTCAATTCATTCTTTATGGGTTTCACTCAATTATGATTTATTATTGTTGATTAAGTCTTCTAATGCATGATTCAATGTTAATACATGATATTTAGTTGAAATTATGTTGACCCATGCCTAAATTATGATTTTTCAACTATGAACCTATGATGAACTTATGAACCTATGAATTATGAATTTATGAAGATATGCATGTTTTTACGAAGTTATTATAAATGATTTGAGGATGCTTTGAAAGGAAAGTAACAATGTTATTGTGAAAGGTTTTCTCACATGTTATTATGATCATGATGGTGAAAGGTATTTCTCACATATGGATTCACATTAGTGAAAGATTTCTCTATGTTGAATTATGTTTAAGGAGCTATTCTATGTTTTGATCTTGAAAGTATGTGGATTGGTATTGATCATTATCTTTCCTATGTTAAATTGATATTTGACTTTTATCTATTCCGTTGGGATTTAGACTTAGCACCGAGAGGGCTTTGAGGTGGAGGCTAAAATAGTGCAGTCTCTAGTATCAACCTCTAGTCCCAAACTACGTGCCCCGGTAGGATATGTCTTAAATGACCTAGCTAGTGGATCCACTTTAGCAAATGATGATATGTACGGGTTCTACCTTGGCAAGTAGATCCCCCTTTTTCAGTATGAGGGATATACCGGATTTCATAACATAGCTCTCATGGTCTTAATGTCGGTTAAAGCTAATATCCCATAAAATGACTATGATTTCTTCAAGCCTTTCTTATGTCCCCTATTCCAAATGCATTGACTATATTTTATGGTTTTCATGTTTTGTTTCCTTAAGCCTTTAATTGTTCAAAGAATGATCATGTCCACATGCTTTAAACTATTCATGCTATCATGTCTATTTTATGCATATTGCTCCATACTTGGCACATTCCATGTACTAATGCATACTTGTGCCTACATCTCATGAATGTAGGGTCCGACGCTCCTACCTCGCACACTCGTGGCTAGACATCTATTGGGTGCTTCAAGTGATTGGTGAGTCCCCATGTTCGGAGGATCGAGACACTTTATAGCTTTATACCTTTTCCGTTTTCAGACTTTGTATGTGATGTATGGGTTACGTCTCAATCACTTTCCTTATGATGTATTAGATGGTTTTGAGACTTATGTTAGATTTCCGCTTTCTCAACTCTTTGATATATGAAATGTTATCTTTGAAAGTCTTTATTTCAATTATCTTGTATGATGTATGCTAAGTGGCTTGTGTAGGGCCTCTCGAGGTTCTATACGCCATGTTACACCTAGGGTATACTTTGGATCGTGACACAAACCCTGCTGTCCAATGTCCCCTATTCTCTTAAGGAAGTCTCATTTAAAATTGCAGAATTTCCTTTTTGATCCACTTAGTGTCGTCCACTAGCTTAAGTTGGCAAGAAAAAACTTCGAGTATAGCCATGGATTCTTTTCTGCGACTTCAAGAAATTTCTATCGAAATCTCCTTTTACGGTTTTTTTGCATTTGCCATCACCTAAAAAAGTTCTTTTTAGTCTCTTTTCTAGTCATAAGACCCCTTAATTTTTATCTCCATTGTTAAGAATTTGGAAATTATTAATATGGAAAGAACTCATTCCCTGTAAATATGGAAAAGGGCTAGAGTCCTTATAATTTTGTAATTAGAAATATGATCTATTTATTTTTTTGATAAGGTAAAGGACTAAAGGTTTAGAAATATGAATCACTTTTCTTTCTTGGGAAAAGGGTCTGATCTATCCCTCAACTTTGCCATTTAGAGCTGATATACCCTCGTTATGAAAGTGGCTCATACATACCCCTACTGTTATACAAATGGCTCACATATACCCTTTTCCTCCAACGGAAGTGAAAAAAATTAATTTTAATTTAATCTTTTAATCATATTTTTGAAAAAACTATAATCCATATGAGGTATATTTGATCCTCCTCACACGTATTTTTTTTTACTATTTTGTTTCAACGACTAATTTAAATTTATTATTTTGATAGGGTCAAATTTATTTATGTTTCATTAATTTTCTTGTAAAATTTATTATAGATGCCCCATTTTTTTATTTTTTTTTACAAATACGAAAACTAAATTACAATATAGCCGCAAGAAAATTAGTTTTAAATTTTTTCTTTACACTAAAGAATGAAATAAAAAAAAAAGAATAAGAAACTCGAATAATGATAATCAAAGAAGTCAAAAAATAAGTTTGTATGAAAAAGATTAAAATATACCTTGAACTTTGTTAGAAGGATCATATATATACCCCTACATGAATTTCTTTAAAATTTAAAGGAAAAAAAATAAATTAAAAACTAATTTTTTCACTTCCGTTAGATGAAGGGTATATGTGAGCTCATTTTGTAACGGTAAGGGTACACTTTCATAACGAGGGGTATATCAACTCTATGGCAAAGTTGAGAGATTTATCAGCAGGCCCTTTTCCCTTCTTTCTTTTAAGAACCACTTTGAAACATTATTTGAACCAACATGCCTGAGGGAAGAATCAAGCAATTCATTGTCAACAACAACATACCAAGTGAAATCCCACAAAGTGGAGTCTGGGGAAGGTAGAGTATACCCAAGCCTTACCACTAGAGGTTGTTTCCGAAAGGCCCTCCTCCGCTAAAGCCAATCAAAGCAACAATTAAAAAAAAAACAGTAGTGGAGAGAAACATGATAACTAATAACAACGCAGTGCAAAACATATATGCAAATAACCGTAACAACAACAACAAGGTGTGGTCACCTAAACACAGTCAACCACAGATGATATTAGATACCAAAAGCCAAAGACTATATGAATAGGCTAATACTACAACCAACAACAGTGCTCTATACTACCACCAAGCCAAATGCAAGAATAGGCTAGTAGTAAGAAGACAACCCTCAATTACCTACTAACCTTCTACCCTTATCCATGACCTACATACCCTCTTATCTAAGATCATGTCCTCGATAAGTTGAAGATGTGTCATATCTTGTCTAATCACCTCTCCCCAATACTTTTTTAGCCTACCTCTGCCTCTCCTCGACCCCACTATATCCAACCTCTAACATCTTCTTACTGGGATATCTGCACATCTTCTCTTCACATATCCAAACCATCTCAGTTTCCCTTCCTTCATCTTGTCCACCACGGAGGCCACTCCCACTTTATCCCAAATATCCTCATTCATGATCTTATTGCTCCTAGTATGGCCACACATCCATCTCAGCATCCTCATTTCCGCCACTTGTATTTTCTGAAGGTGGGAGTTCTTGACTGGCCAACACTTCGCCCCATACAACAAAGTCGATCTAACCACCACTATATAAAACTTACATTTAAGTTGTGTGGTACCTTCTTGTCACACAAGACGCCAGATCCAAGCCTCCGCTTCATCCATGCCATATTAATACAATGTGTGACATCATCGTCAATCTCTCCATTTCCTTGGATTAGAGACCCCACCCCAGATACTTAAATCTCTCTCTTGGGGATAACTTGAGTATCAAGACTCACTTCCACGCCTGCCTCATGCATCACATCAATGAATTTACACTCCAAATTCTCTATCATGGTCTTGCTCAACCTGAACCCTTTAAACTCCATAGTCTGTCTCCACACATGGCCAACTCTGCCAAGAGTCTCCTCGATCAAAACAATGTCATTAGCAAATAACATACAACATGACACCTCACACTAAATATGCCACGTCAATTCATCTATCATTAAGGAAAATGGAAACGGGCTAAGTATTGATCCTTAGTGCAACCCTATCTCGATTGGAAGGTGATCTCAGTCCCCTTCCATTGTTCTTACCCGAGTCTTGGCTCCATCATACATGTCCTTTATCATCCAAATGTAAGCCACCGAACACCTTTAAACTCCAAGCAGCGCCAAAGAACTTATCTCAGGATTTTGTCGTAGGCCTTTTCATGGTCAATGAACACCATATGCAACTCCCTTTTCCTCTCTCTATGTTTCTCTATCAGTCTCCTCACAAGATGAATAGCTTTAGTAGTTGAACGCTCTGGCATGAGTCCAAACTAATTCTCGGAAATGGACACATCCCTACTCACCCTCATCTCCACCACCCTCTACCAAATTTTCAAGGTGTGACACAACAGCTTAATACCCCTGTAATTGTTGTAATTTTAGATATCACTCTTGTTCAAGTACAACAAAATTATTGTACTCCACCTCCATTTGTCGGGCATTTTAGCACTCTTAAAAATGAAATTCATCAACCTAGTCAGTCGCTCCAAACATGTCTTGTCTGTGCTCTTCCAAAACTCTACCATAATTTCATCTAGTCTGGTCGCTCTACCTCGATTCATCTTACACATAGCACCCTTAACTTTCTCAACATTAAAACAACTACAATAGCCAAAATCTCGCTTCCTCTCCGAGTTCTCTATATCACCCAACACGATATCCCAGTCCCCTTCTTTGTTCAAGAGTTTATGGAAGTACGCTTGCCATCTTCATCTAATGTGTGCCTTCTTCACTAGCACTATACCATTCTCATCTTTGATGCACTTCACTTGATCCAAGTCTCGAGCCTTCCTCTCTTGCCTAGGCGAGTCTATAAAACTTCTTATCCCCGCATTTGTCCCCTATCTTGACATACAAGCGTTCAAAAGCTGTCACTTTTGTCGTTGTGATGCTAACTTCAAGTCCTTTTGTCACCTTATGCCATTCAATGTTTCGTCAGCTCGCCTCCTCATCTTTGCTCTCCACCAACTTAGCATACGCAGTCTTCTTTGCTTCAACATTGCCTTATACTTCTCCATTCCACCACCAATCCTCTCAATGGCCACAAAAGTTACCCCTCGAAACCCCCAACACCTCTCTAGCTGCTTCCCTAATGCGGTTGGTTGTATTATCCCACATGTTATCATAGCCTCTAAGATCTTGATAAAGACTCAAATAACTTTTGCCACTGGTGAGGGGTGTCGACAATGTGTCACCCATCAGACCAATGATTTTCCTTTTTTTTTTCTTCCTTCCGATGTGTAGCACAACTCTTCTCTTTGATCAAGCATCATTCATCACTCCGACTATTGTTATGGTGTAACTATCTCTTTGATGACATGCACTTCTACTATTTACGTGATTAGCACCTTCCTTTGATTTTGAATTTCCTTTATTATGAGTTCCTTCCCTAAAAAATTCTCTCTTCCTCTTCTAATACTTCTTCCCTCGAATTCTTTTTCAGGAAAAAAATATTTTTTGTCCAAAAGTTCCTTTACTTACTCTATTTCAATTAGGAAAAAAAAGGACTTCTCCATCCAAACAAAAAACAATCTTCTGTTTCAACTTAATCTCATGCAATACCAAAAATAATATTTTCTTCTTATTCCGTGAAAACTAATGATTCAGACCAGACCAGTGGAAATGGAATCCCACCTTAAATGCAAGGGATTGAACACTTCATACTGCTACCCATAAAATTGATTTGTGACAATCAAGTTGCAATACATATTGTTTCAAATATAGGATTCCAAGAAAAATGGAACATATAGAAGTATTATTCGACAAAAGATTAAATAGAGGTGCATTGTGACAGGTCTCATCAACTCAAAAGATCAATTAGCAAATATTCTTACAAAATCACTTTGTGGATCCAGAATTGAGTATACTTGTGACAAGTTAGGAGCATACAATATGCACTCAATTTGAAAGGGGGAGGGGTGGGTTAAGAATTAGGAAATTATTAATATGGCAAGACTCATCCTTGTAAATATGAAAAAGGTTTAAAGTCCTTAAAATTGTGTATATTATAATACGAAATAGGAATTATTCTTCTTTCCTCATTAAAATTATTTTCCTTTCCTTTTTAGGATTACTTGTAACCGCTAATTAAACCCCAACATGCTTGAAGGAATAATTAAGCAATCCATTCTCAAATCTCTATTTTCTTTACCGTTATGATACCTCTTGTGCTTCATTGATTTCATTTAATTCTTAAAACATGAAGAATTTGAACACAAGCTCCTCTTGTGATAGTATCCTCTAATCAAGGAACTGATTGTCAAAGGTCATCTTTGATCGTGAACCCCCATGTACCTGCCAATTCATTCCATCAACCTCACCTTTCTTTCTTGTGTTATGATCATATATCCCTGTGCATACCATACAAAGTATGAATTGACACAAACAATCCCTTTCACTTTATCTTTACACCATGCTCTTTTATCCCATAAGATTATTATGCTCCCACTACATCCTACTACCTCCCATTCTACCTAGTTCATCCACCTAATGCTTCATATTTGTATACCCACTGTGCTCTTCCAAATTCCAGACTTAAAGTCTCTTGAATATGACATTATTAACAATCTATTCTTATTCTTCTCAATTAGTCCCTTTACGTTTTGACTTGCCTACTTTTTTTTTATAATCGAGAAATCTATCAATGACCCGCCCTTTGGACCAATCACAACCTTCTAAACTCAGTGGATAATGGGCCGACCCCTCTACCCTTCTCCACTTAAATACCAGTCTTTGCTTTGCGTGGTGTGGGGCTTGAACCTGCGACCTAAGCCACAAATCATCTACCTTTTGCCACTCGAGCTAGGCCTTGGGGGCACTTGCCACTCGAGCTAAACCACAAATCCTCCACCTTTTGCCACTCGAGCTAGGCCTTGGGGGCGCTTGCCACTTTACCTTTCATTGTGGAGTATCAAGTGATTCCTAACCTTCCCTCTAGAGTTGTTGTCTTCATAGTTGATCCAAGCTCCAATTTCTGCAATTCTTTCTTCTAGACTATATTACCCTTGGTGTCCAGTGTCGTTGTTCTTTTGCTTCCTATTCTAATAAATAATGCCAGGGCTTCATCTTTACAACCTTTCGTTTCATAAACCAAGTTGCTGGCTTAGTCTCAAGTCCTAAGTTGCTTAGACTCTTCACTTTTGGTAAGTCATCTCATTGATTTTACAAATATGTGATGAAAGACAAATCATAAAACTATACCTAACAGTGCAAAATTATTATAGTAGTTAAGAAAAGACTAAATTCATGTACTTTGAGAAAGTGATCAAATATACCCCTATACTTTGTCTCTACCCTTATCTCTATTAGGACAGGGGCTATATTTGAACAAAATATAACTACGAGGGCAAATATGACCCAAAAGTATAACAGCGAGGGTAAATATGACCAAAAATATAATGGAGGGTAATATGAACAATTTTTCAAAGTAGAGGGGCAGCAAATATGACCCGTTTCTGTTTCATTTAACCTCAATCCCCTACCAACACTCAAGTCCTCCAGTATCGCTATTGTTAGAATTACGATCTTTTGACTGATATATTGGACCCTTTCGTTCCTTTTTCTTAGTTTTGGTCTTTTTACTTTTTATTTACTTATTTTTCTTTTTTGGGAGAACTACTGGAAGTGGAAGTTGGAAACCTGAAAAGAAAGAAGTTGAAAGCAATTCTGACGATCTGCAATTTTTTTAAAGACTTGTACACATTGTCCTTATAAGAATTAAAAGAGTTTTCATCACAAGTGTTAAGAAATCAACCTCAAAATAGTAATATTAAAGATGAAAATAAAATAGACAAAATAGGAGAACTTTCTTCTTTCTTTCTAGTGTACCATACATCAGATCTCATGCCCCTATTTATACTATTACATAGAGGGTAGTTACAAGTTTGTCTTCACCATGACAATAATCATTGAGATCATGGAGAAGGTTATGGAGGTATGAGAGTTACGAAAATAACAGTGGAAATTACACAGTAAGGAGTTATGGACATCCACAAAAATATAGAATTTACAAATTCCCCTTAGACGTCCATTAATAGATAATGTGTCTCGTTAAAATCTTACTAGAAAAAGACTTTGTAGGAAAAAAATTCTAGTGAAGAAAAAAAAGTACACATATCTTGTGATGCATATTATTTGTTGCCTCATTAAAAACCTTGCCAAGAGAACTCATTATTACAAAAAGGTTGGCTGAGGAAACAAAAGTACAATGCATCTTTTACTCCCCCCGATTGAAACATCATTTTGTTTCTCGGAGATAATGCATCCCAATATTGTATACGAACCTCTCAAATGCTGAGGTTGGTAATGTTTTAGTGAACAGATCCATCAAATTATCATTCGAGAAAATTTTTTAAACAACTATTTCCTATACTTGTACTGAGAAATTTCTCTCTCTCTCCTTCTACATTGTTCTTGTCATAGATTTCTTTATCTCATTTTCTTTCTCAAAAAAAAAAATTTCTTTATCTCATTTATCATAAACGTTTTTCTCATAAAACAAAAATGTTTTGAAGACAACAGATGGTAAATGCAAGTGAGAATCACCCTCCAACTCCTACCTCCTATTTTGAAGGATGCAAAGTCACCTAGGAAGCAAAGCAAGAAAGGGCAAGTGTTGATTTTTTGGGGACAATGGTTGAGGAATGGGATAGATGTAGGTCATCATGTTTAAGAATAAGGAAAAAAGCTTTTTTTAAAGGTAATAATTGTTAATATGAAGTTCCTAAATACAAGCGGTATACAAAAGTAAAGAATCTACCAAAAAATATGATCTTCTAAGAATAGCACCTGATTACCTATGCAAACAGAAACCTCATGGGTGCACCAAAATTTTACTAGGAACAGACTACAAGCTCTCATCTGTATAAAAGTACTTTGCACCTTCCCATTACAGACAAAAGATAAGTTTTATGGTGGAATACAAATCCCAGCCTGCATCTGGTGGACAATTTGGAGAGAGAGAGAGAGTAACCACAGATGCTTTGAAGATTAATCCAACTTCATTCAGAAGATAAAATTTAACTACAATCTTTTGTTTACTTCTGGTGTAAAATGGAGCTTGTAAATGAGGCAGAACCAGTTTACCACTCATGATCTCCCTTCAAGTTTAGAAAACGATACACTTTTGCATTTTGTTTTTGCTAGCCAGTAATGTTCTGTCCAGCACCAACTTAGCCCTGGTTCTTAGTTTATAAAGTCTTACATTTTTCCAAAAAAAAATACTTTCCACCTATTTGAAACTTCCTATTCCTTTCTTTCCAAATTATCACATTAGAGCCAAGAGAGCTACATCCTATATTCTATATCTTCTTTTCCTTCATCTGAAAGTTCAGATGCATCACCCTTAAACAGCTGTCTCCCAGAAAGATTTCAGGTGTATTTCACATTACTTATATATGCACTAATAATTCCAATATGTAAACAATTGGGAACCAATGACATATCGAAATTCAATAAACTGTTCGCCATAAGAGGTTATTATTGAAGTCTAGTATACTCTCCAAAATCCAAAAATGCACAAAGATTTAAGGACAAGGCTGGCCATAACTCCCTGTTGTTTATCCAGAAATTACTGGTCTTCAAGAATCTGTTTACTTGCTTTTTCCAAAGGAGAAGCTTCACTCGTAGTGGATCAGAATAAAGTGTTCTAGAAAAAGAGTTGTGACCCTGAGCTTGCAAATCTCATTTATTTACCCTTTAATTTACCGGCCATATTAGACTCTGAGTAACTTGCTAACTATTTGAAAGTTCCTATTCCTTTCTTTCCAAATTATCACATTAGAGCCAAGAGAGCTACATCCTATATTCTATATCTTCTTTTCCTTCATCTGAAAGTTCAGATGCATCACCCTTGAACATCTGTCTCCCAGAAAGATTTCAGGTGTATTTCACATTACTTATATATGCACTAATAATTCCAATATGTAAACAATTGGGAACAAATGACCTATCGAAATTCAATAAACTGTTCGCCATAAGAGGTTATTATTGAAGTCTAGTATACTCTCCAAAATCCAAAAATAAACAAAGATTTAAGGACAAGGCTGGCCATAACTCCCTGTTGTTTTTCCAGAAATTACTGATCTTCAAGAATCTGTTTACTTCCTTTTTCCAAAGGAGAAGCTTCACTCGTAGTGGATCAGAATAAATTGTTCTAGAAAAAGAGTTGTGACCCTGAGCTTGCAAATCTCATTTATTTACCCTTTTAATTTACCGGCCATATTAGACTCTGAGTAACTTGCTAACTAAACTTCAGGTTAGTCATAAATACCGTGACCAAAATGTGCAAGAGTATTTTTTACGATAAATACCCATACAAACCTTGGAACGCAATATGTCAGAAAAACACAGGCGAAAAAGTTGCATTGGACCAGAATGCCACCGGTGTTGCTGCTTCTTATATGTCTCGTAAGATTCTGGTAGTTCACAGAGGCACTACAAAAGGAGAACCAAATTTTTAAAAACCTGTTATTGTAGAAAGAAACTAATAAACGATCTAGAAACTCACAAACCTTAACGTCATTCACATAGATAAACTTCCATCCACAAAGGTGAGCACGGACAGCAATATCCATATCCTCAACCGTTGTTCGCTCTAACCAGCCTCCGCATTCTTCAAGGGCCTTGATTCTCCATACACCAGCAGTGCCATTGAAGCCGAAGAAGTTAATGAACCATCCATTGACTTGTTGCTCTACTTCAAAATGAAACGCAAGATTTATGTTCTGCAACCGCGTAAGCAAATTCTCGTCCTTGTTCACAAAAGCCCACCTTGTTTGGACAAGAGCGACATCGTCATGTCCCTTCAAGAATGCAACAATAAAAAAGTCATAGACATGATTGGAACAACGACAGAAGTGGTCCATGGCAGCCAATTAATGCAGAATACTGTAATTAAGAGGTGGGATGCTCACTATAACAGTACCACCCAAGAGGTAGAAGATAATTTTTACACAACCCTGATTTTCAGCTCAGCATAAAGATAACATGAAATCTTGCGCACTCAATAAAGGATAAGACAAATTATTCATCGTTATCCAGAAAGAAATAATTTGATGATACCAAACAAGCCTGCTAATACCGCGCCAATTTTATATCTACAAGGACGAAAGATTCTAGCTAGCATGAAAATACATCACGCACATAAGATGAAGGAAATAAAACTTCAGCACCAATTGTTCTTAGTAAACAGAAAAGAGAAAAGGAAATGAATCAGAAAACCCCTCAAATAGGTAGATCCTAAAAGGAAACTCAAGAACAGATACTTAAATAACCCTCAAGAGAACTTTTGTACAAAAACAGACTAGTAATTTTTGCAAATAAAGATTGGAACAAACTCCTTTCCTGCCTATCATTGAAGCTTTTACATAACTCCCTCTTCGATATTTCCGGAAAAAAATCTATAGTTCCCCCTGTTAGTGACGTACCCCATTTTTCATTAAGACTCCAATTGTAACACCAACAAATAGAGACAAGCAGATTGTACCAAGATTTCAATTCAGAGAACATTCTAGTGCCTACATGAGCCACCCAGATATATCTCAGAAAAGCAATCACCTTGAAATAGGGAACAGTGTTCTTCAGAAAATCTGGTGTTGGTTGGAAATCTGCATCAAAGATTGCTACAAATTCATAATTTTTTACATAGTCACAATTCATTGCAGATTTGAGATTTCCTGCCTTATAGCCTGTGCGTATAAGACGGTGACGATATATGATGTGCACACCCCTCTGTTGCCACTTTTGTACTTCAGCCTTGATGAGTCCTTGAACACCCAAATCATCGGAGTCATCTAAAATTTGTACGAGCATTCTGTCCTTAGGCCAATCCTGGACACATACTGCTGCAATCGATTGTTGGTATACCTGAGTAATACCACAATGAAAGAATTTATACTTAGTCAAGGAGAAACTTAACAGAAACACCAACTTACCCATTCAGGGAAATAGGTGGATTGTCATAAATACACACCTAAATTAGGATCACCAATGAAGCATTACAAAAGTTTAACAGCTAATAGGTACGGAGTTTCTGTCAAGTACACAACGAAGTGACAATTGTGGGTGCTGACCCAAGTTTGTTCTTAGAAATTGTTTGCCCGTGAAGATACGCTCTTAAATCTACATTCAAGTTAAGATAGAAAATACTTGGTTCAATCAACTGCTCATCCTGTATTTAAGCCAACTACATACTGTGTAAAAAGTCTCAGGCTTGGTAAGATCATCAACTCAAAATTAATCCTAAGTTTCATACTATCATGATTATTACTAATAGTCACCAAGTAACATTTCTACAAAAATAGGAATTCAAATGCATGAAAGATTTTACATGCAAAACATCACTAGAAACTGCAAACTTAGTAAATATTGCACCTCATCATTCGAAACATCACTAAAAACTAACTTATTAAAGACTGCATTCTCATCAATCCTATTTCTAAAAGCAAGTGAAACTACCTCGACACTTGGCTTTGAGAGGGGAAGTTCTGCAGAAATGAATAAACTAAGGAAGCAAATTCACTTAGCATGTCATGTTTAGAACTACAAATTATAGATTTTTGGCAGCGAGAACTGGAAAACATACATCGTCTTACCTCCCTCTCATTGCACATTGGTATCTGTAGCAACACCATGGGATAGTCCTCTGCATTCAGATTTTCTACCTCAGAAGAGTAGTCAATCTCAGCTAAAGGTTTCAGGCCTCGGAACTTGATCCAAAAGCAACCAAGTACAAGAACCACTCGATCTACCGACTGTATTAGGAACAATACAATACACATATTGGTCAAGCTCTGCAACGGCGGCGCCAAATAGTTGGCCCTAATGTCTAGCCAATTGGCATAGACGTACTCCGCTAAGTCCACCACCTCCGCCGACGCGGATTCCACAGTGGGAGGACTGAAATGCCATCCTCTGAAGTAAGCAACCAGCTCAAACACTAACAATATCACTGAAACAGTCAAAAACACCTTAATTACGCGATAGAGTCTAGAATCCGAGCGAGGAGGCGCCGAATTGGAGGTAACGATTCGTCGATTGGCGGTGCGAACAATGGAAATGAAGCCATTTGTGAGGAATGCGATTGAATTAGCAATTTGCTGAAATTTGAGAAGGTAAATCCAGGAGAGTTGGCGAGCACTGCGAGTACGTTCCTTCTCGGCAACGGTTGGGCTGCAGATCTCAACAGTCAAAAAGCTAGAGTTTTCTGAAGAAGAAGGGAAGAGGTCCTCACTGCCATTGGCTGACTGCTGCTTGTTCCACCATTCCTGAAACTCTTGATTAGGCGGCCGAGACATATATATTTACGTAATGGCAGTGCGAGTGAAGCAATTGTCGCCGTCGATACTGATACTTGTCAGATCTCGAATTTGTACCGGCGATGGAACATAGAGAGAGTGTAGTGAGAGTCCCTACTGCGATCCGGAGAATGGGGAAGTTAAGCCGGAAGGTAATGAAGCTAAATTTAGTTCAAGTCCAGAAGCTCATCTAAGTTCCTCCCTCTGTTCGACAAATTTTTTTTGAAGCAGACCATGTGCGGCATTACTCGAGAATCTCACGCGCATATAACATAGTATCTTGCACGCTCGCCATGTTTTTATTTCTTTTACCAAAAAAAAAATGGGAAAGGCATAGATTCACCGTAAACTCGTATCGAAAAGTCAGTTATACACTTAAACTATCATGATGATCTAATACACATCTATACTATTTAAAAGTGAATTTATTTACCCCTAAAACTGACGTGGCAAAATAAAATAAAATAAAAACAAATCATGCGCATCAAATAATTATTTAAGTAAAAAAAAAATTAAAAAATCAGAATTCTCCTTATACCCTCCCCCACATCTCTTCTTCTTCATACCCCACCCTTCTCATCTTCTTCACACACAAATAAGCTTAAATGAATCAATAACAAGAAGCAATGTAGTAACAAGTTACTTCAAAAACACCACTTTTTTATCCATAAGCCTCCCAACAAGAAATCAAAACAGTATTAGGTGACTTCAGATTTGTGGGTTTTAATTTGTATTTGTTCTCGTTATCGGCGGGGTAAAATTTTGGGGATTTCTCAGTCGTGGAGCTATTGTGAGATTTTTTTAGTAAACACGATGAGCAATCAATTGAAAAAGGGAAGAAAATGACTTTCCTATTATTCCTATCTTTTCAGAAACCTCCATGAAAGACATAGAAAAAGAAAATAAATAATGTGTCCGGATTTAAAAAATATTGGCAATTGAAAGCTCGATTTTCATGGTCAATCAATGGAAGAAACTGAAGCAGTCCTCTTGTGATTCATTTTGGAACGAAAGATATTCTTTCACTATACGAATCAACTTCGAATTTCGAAAAATTTTCTTGGCGGCCATTGTAGAAAGCTTTTTCTTTGCAATTTTGTTATGAAGAAGATATAATTAATAGAGAATTTTACTAATTCATTAGAAATTAATTAGTGTAAAATATAGCTAGCAAAAGAAAAGTTAATTAACAAAGAAAAAAACAAAAAAGATATAAAAAAAAATTATAATTTCTGACATGACGCTGACGTATCGCTGATGTGGCAGCGAGTATAATACACCACATACTGTGAGAGTGGTGTTACACGTCCTAGGGTGGTATTAAATTTAATTTTAAGTAGTAAAGGTGTGTAATGAGTCGTCATGATAGTTTAAGCGTGTAACTGACTTTTCAGGACAAGTTTAGGGGGGGATTTATGTCGTTTCCCCCAAAAAAAAGGGGGGGTCAAAATGCAATGAATAAAAAGGCATCATTTGATAGTTTAGTATATAAATGCTCTTATTATCAATAGTTGGGTCCAAAAATCCTTTTATCGTTAATGGGTTCAAAATGACTTTTTAAAAAAATAAAATAAATTATTTCTAATGGTTGTGACGATGTGCATGGCGACAATGAATTTGGGGTTAGAAATAGTGCGGTGGATCATCGCTCTTGGATTTTTCTAGAGTTTTTGAGTTG
Source organism: Solanum etuberosum (assembly GCA_029582245.1). Classification (NCBI taxonomy): domain Eukaryota; kingdom Viridiplantae; phylum Streptophyta; class Magnoliopsida; order Solanales; family Solanaceae; genus Solanum; species Solanum etuberosum. Next base: position 1,236 of record JAJONR010006603.1, on the reverse strand, counting down.
GTGAGACCTGATTCATGCTTTTTAAAGAAGGAGGATCACTTGATTACCTTCCGTAGTACGGTGGCTAAAACTTTGATAAATTACTTGCTTTTGAGGAAAGACGATAGAAGGCCTTTATAAGGATTTCAAGATTATCCTGAGTGAGAATTTTACTACTCATCACAAACTTTTGGTGATGGACTTAGAGAGCAGGTGAGGTAGGAGGAAGAAAAAAACACGTATGGCTGGACTAAAACTAAATGGGGTGGTTTTACACCTCCCTATCTCATGTGATTGGGGAGAAATTGATAGCGATGGGGGCTTGGAGGAGTAGTGGAGATGTAGAAAGTATGTGGGATAAGACAGCTAGTTGCATTAGAAAAGCAGCTCGAGAGGTGTTAGGGGTGTTGAAGGGTAACTTTAGTGGACGATGGGGGGATTGGTGGAATGAAGAAGTTAAGGCAAAGTGGAAGCAAAGAAGGTTGTGTATGCAAAGTAGGCGCACCTGCACGATCGAGGATGAGAAGAGAGCGAACAAAGAAATTTATTAGGCATTGAGGACGGAGGCTAAGTTAGTAGTTACAATAGTTAAGACGACAGCTTTCAAAAGACTGTATATTGAACTAAGGACAAGGGAAGAGATAAGAAGTTGTGTAGACTCGCGAAGGCGAGAGAGAGGAAGGCGAGAGACTTGAATCAAGTGAAGTGCATCAAAAATGAAGAAGGTAAAGTGTTGGTGGAGGAGACCCGCATTAAGCAATGATGACAAGTGTATTTCCACAAACTATTGAGCGAAGAGGGGGGGGGGGGGCATAGAGATTGTGATGGATGAGTTGGAACACTCAAAGAGACATCGAGATTTTGGGTATTGTAGGTGTATTAAGGTTGAGGACGTGGAGCGTGCTATTAATAAGATGAGTAAGGGAAAACCGTTAGGATCAGATGAGATTCTAGTGGACTTTTGGAAGAACACAGATAAAGAAGGTTTGGAGTGGTTGACTAGGTTGTTCAATGCCAGTTTTAGGACGGATAGGATGCTTGAGGAATGGAGGTAGGGTACAATGATTCTGTTGTATAAGATTAAGTGTGATGTAAAAAAATTGTAACAATTACAAGGGTATTAAGTTGTTAAGTCACATTATGAAAGTTTGGGGGAGAGTGATGAGATGAGGATGAGAAGGGGTGTGTCTATTTTCGAGAATTAATTTGTATTCACGCCAAGAAGGTCAACCACAGAGGTCATCCATCTTGTGAGGA
>JAJONR010006602.1:0-33974 GCA_029582245.1 Solanum etuberosum | reverse complement strand
AGGAGTTATGGTCGTTTGAAGTTGGCCAAAACTCAACTTAACATACTTACCAAAATTTTCAGATTTTTATAATCTTTCCAAAAATGGTTATTTCCAATTTTTAACTTCTTCCTAGTTATTTCAATTTGCGAGATGTTACATTTCATTCCCCCTATCACCAGTTCCCATATCAGGAACTGAACTGCCTTGCCTTTAAACACAATAGATTGATTTTGTCTTCTTTATCATATTCGCAGGAAACAAGCTAGACGCTAATGAGCATCTGAGGACAAAAAAGATCCAGGAGTTGATTGATTACTGTCACAAAAGTAGCAAAGTTGGTGAAGCAATGGATATTGGCAGAGCAGCTTTAACAACTTTCTTAAATTTGTTATCCAACACCATTTTCTCAAAAGATTTGACTGATCCATTTTCTGATTCTGCTAAGGAATTTAAAGAATTGGTGTGGAACATCATGGTTGAGATTGGTAAACCCAATTTGGTAGACTATTTCCCGTTTCTTAAAAAGATTGATCCACAAGGTATAAGACGACGCTCAACTGATTATTTTACTAAAATGCTTCACCTTATGAGTGATTTGATCGATGAGCGGCTAAAGGAAAGGGAATTGGGAAATCGTGAAAATGTTCATGTGTTAGATGCCCTTCTCGACTTAGCCCTCATGAAATTGACAGAAATCAAATCGAACAACTGTGTCTGGTTAGTTCATATATTCTCTACTCTTTCAATGTTCAAAAAAAATAAAAATATTATCTACTCTTTCATTTTTTTTTTCATCTAAAGCAGAACAAACAGTACATCAACCAAAACACATAAACCAATGATATTTTTGTGATACTGTAATTAATTATATTTGTTCGTCAAGTTGTTATCACCGTAAAGTTTTATATCTTATCTTGAGATCCTGTAAATTATAACACATGCTTCCCTTTATGGTTTTAAATATTATTTGTAAGTTTAATTTAAAGTTAAAATTAGTTATGTTATTATGTTATATGTGGAAGAAGGAAGATTTGTATAATATTTACGATCATAAGAGAACTATGTGTTATAAGGCTAAATCTGTTTTTTTTTTAAAAACAAATTGGGGTAAGGGAAAGTGAAATAGGAAGGGGATTACAATGTGGAGAATCGAATCTCCATCAACAAGGTGGTAGTTTAGATAGTCAACCAACTGAACTACTAAGGTTAAACCTCGAAGGAGGTTTCTGAAATTAATCGAGCAACTGTGTCTGGTTTATTCACTTGTTTTATATGGAATATTCTTAATTCCGCGCAAAGTTTTGCAGGACTTGTTTGTAGCAGGGACCGATACTACATCAAATATATTGGAGTGGGCAATGGCTGAACTACTCAAGAATCCACATACTTTGGAGAAAGTACAAAAAGAACTTGCACAAGTAATTGGCAGAGGCAAACTAATAGATGAAGCTGATGTTGCAAAATTACCTTACTTGAGGTGCATCGTCAAAGAAACCTTTCGAATACACCCACAAGTTCCTTTCCTAATTCCGCGCAAAGTTGAGGAAGATGTTGAGCTTTATGGCTATACTATTCCAAAACACTCACAAAACGCATGGGCAATAGGGAGGGACTCTAGTCTATGCGAAGACTCGTTGGACTTTAAGCCGGAGAGATTTTGGGAGTCAGAAAAGATGTTAGAGGTCGAGATTTTGAGCTGATTCCATTTGGTGCTGATCGAAGAATTTGCCCTGGATTGCCTTTGGCTATCAGGATAATTCCGGTCGTGCTAGGTTCATTGATAAATACCTTTAATTGGAAGCTACATGGTAGAATTGCACCTAAAGATTTGGACATGGAGGAAAAAATTGGTATTACCCTGGTAAAAGCTCAACCTCTGCTTGCTATCCCTATTCCACCGTAGATGTTGGCAGATCAAGAATTAATACTACAATATATATTACGTAAACAATATTCTAGTGTATATTATGTCTATTAGCATTGGATGTCTGTCGAGCACTGTCAAAATGCTATATAAGTCATTGTATTTGTAGATCTATACTTGTGTATCCTTGAAATAAGACCATGTGTCACCACCAAGGGTTATGTATTCTTTCTTGGTTTCCAGTAATGACAATATTATTTGGAATAACTATTTTTACCAATCATGACCTCTAAACAAGAACAAAGGAGTAGTTCTTAAATTATAAAACTAAAAATTTGGCATAAGAAAGTAGTCACTCATCCTAATAAGAACCTTCTAAAATACATTGTTGAAACTATACACAGGCCAAGAATACATACTTTTAGTTGCAATAGATTTTCAAGCATAATACATAAATGTACTTTTTAATTTGGCCTCAACTGGTTATGTCCTCCAACTTTGAGTGTGCAAATATAGACACTTTAACTTGTATAAAATTGATAAATAAACACATACCTCCTAAGTGCACGTGGCGACCTACATGACAATTGTGTCCTACATGAAGTTCTATGTGTATTATGCCATGTAAGATGCATGTGTCTACTTATTTAATTTTATACGAGTTTAAGTGCTTACTTGTGCACACCCAAAGTTGGAGGGCATAAATATCAATTGAGGTCAAATTAAAGGGCGCATATATGTATTATGCCTAGATTTTTCTTTTAGCGGTAATATTTATTCCCAAGCAGAATTATTCAGCGGAATTGAATTAATACGGAAGAAGCAAAGTAAATGGCATCGTGTAGTCCTATGACATGTAAACACTTAGTGGTGCCGTTGTTATAGGGATCATGGTGTCACGACCTTCGACTTCTACCAACCACACCGTGCGGGACTTGATAATTCGCTCATGAATCTTTCACGATCTTGCAAGCTCAAGTAAGCTTTTTTGACACTAGATCGCTAAGGGAATGAAGAAAGACACAAGAGAATTTCCTCTCATCTCCTCTCCTTTGCCTCTATCATGCTTGTCATACTTAAAGTCTGTCAAAGCTTCGTCCTGCGTGATGGTTTCATCAATAGTCCTAACATGTCGGCGTTCCAACTCCATCTTGGCCCAATTTTGCAGCCCATCCATGAAGTGGAACAACATATCTTCATCTGTGAGGTTGGAAATTTGAAGTGTGAGGGCAATAAACTCCTTCACATGCTCGTATGCTTCCCGTGTGCTTCAACTCCCAAAATTTGTATTTCGCCTCATAGATGACGTTGTTGGGAAAGAAGACCTTCTTGAACTCGACTTGAAATTGCTCGACTCAAGACTTGGAAGAATTGCTTGCTTTGCTTATTGAATTTACAAATGATTGTCCCTCTATTTATACTTCTAACTTAGAGGCTAATATGTAAATAATAATTGTTATGTAAGTCTCTACATATTTACAAATAAGCTCTTATTCTAGAACTCTCTACATAGTTAGAAGATTCCAAGGACTTTCATGCAAATCTATGAAATTTTAGGATCTACCATAAGAATTCTCCATATGTCTCTAGAACCTTCCAGTATGGGCTAACCTTCTTCCCATGTAAGGCCTCCACATGGGCAACCTTGGGCCATGTGGCTCTTATGTGGCGTGATAACGTGGCGGTCATCACAATGGGTCTTATAAACTCTATATATACTCAAATGACTAAATTGCCTTTGTCTTGAAAATAGGCATATATGTGATAACATGCTTCCTAGACTCTTATATATAGTAGAAGTTTGATTAAAATAGAAAACAAATATTTTTGTAAACATGGATATATTTCGAAACGTATAGATGAATAAAAATTACTACATAATAAGATATACCGACTATTACTCTATTAGTGATAACTTTCTTACACTTTAAAATTTATAATTTTATTAATCATAATATTTTATTGTATTTTGATTTTAGTTTATTTTCATAGTAAAAGAGGGATGTAAGTATTTAATTTTGAAATTAAGTATATCTAAAATTAAATTCTATTAAAGAGGTTGTTAAATGTAGGAGAAACTATAACTTTCGTCGTATACTTGTATAAAGACAAAAGTCAAAAATTTCATAGCAAAGTACACGAGAAATAACACATGAGGCCCCCTATATAAAGCTATGGCTCCAGTGCATCCCAAGACCTCACAAGAAAAATGGACTATGTGAACATTTGTCTGGGATTCTTCTTCCTCTGTTTTTTGGTGCGTGGAGTATTGATTTCACTTAGAAGAAGCAAAAGAGTTGCACCAGGTCCATTCCCTTTTCCTATCATCGGAAATCTTCACTTGCTTGGTGATAAACCCCACATATCACTTGCTCAACTCGCAAAAAGACATGGTCCAATTATGAATCTGAAATTGGGGCAAATAAACACAGTCGTCATTTCCTCGTCCGTCTTGGCAAAACAAGTCTTGCAAAAGCAAGATTTAGCCTTTTCCAATAGATTTGTTCCAGACGCGCTTCGTGCCTGCAATCACTCTGGTTTATCTGTTGTATGGCTACCTGTCAACAACTCTCAGTGGAGAACACTTCGCAAGGTTATGAACTCTCACATCTTCTCAGGTAAAGAATGCAAATTGGAAGTTGAATTAAATTTTAGTCGTGGCCAAATTTGATTTTCGTCCTCTTTATATATTCTTAGGTAACAAGCTTGACGCTAATGAGCATCTCAGAACTAAAAAGATTCAGGACCTGATTGATTACTGTCACAACTGTAGCAAAGTTGGTGAAGCAGTAGATATGGGCAGAGCATCTTTCAGGACTTCACTGAATTTGATTTCCAACACCATTTTCTCTAAAGATTTGACTGATCCATTTTCCGATTCTGCTAAGGAATTTAAGGAATTGGTGTGGAACATCATGGTTGAGGTTGGTAAACCAAATTTGGTGGACTATTTCCCCTTACTTAAGAAGATTGATCCACAAGGTATAAGGCGGCGCTTGACTGAATATTTTACTAAGGTTCTTCACCTTATTAGTGGTTTGATGGATGAGCGGATAAAGGAAAGGAAAATGGGAAATCGGGAAAATGTTGATGTGTTGGATGCCCTTCTCAACATTAGCCCTGATGAAATCGACAGGAATCATATCGAGCATCTGTGTCTGGTTAATTTATTCTCCAATCCTCAATTTTTCTGTTTTTTTTTTTCACGTCATAAGATCTTAAGCGAGTAAGTTTTGCAGGAAATGTTTGCAGCAGGGACAGATACTATATCAAATACATTGGAGTGGGCAATGGCTGAACTACTTAAGAATCCACATACTTTGGAGAAAGCACAAGAAGAACTTGCCCAAGTGATTGGCAGAGGCAAACTAATAGATGAAGCTGATGTTGCAAAATTACCTTACTTGAGGTGTATCATCAAAGAAACCTTTCGAATACACCCACAAGTTCCTTTCTTAATTCAGCGCAAAACAGAGGAAGATGTTGATTTCTGTGGCTATATTATTCCAAAAGACTCCCAGGTTCTTGTGAACGTATGGGCAATAGGGAGGGATTCTAGTCTATGGGAAGACCCTTTGGACTTTAAGCCAGAAAGATTTTGGGATTCAGAAATAGACTTTAGAGGTCGGGATTTTGAGCTGATTCCATTTGGCGCTGGTAGAAGAATTTGTCCTGGATTGCCTTTGGCTATCAGAATGGTTCCAGTAGCACTAGGTTCATTGCTAAATACATTTAATTGGAAGCTACATGGTGGAATTGCACCTAAAGATTTGGACATGGAGGAGAGTTTTGGTATTACCTTGGCAAAAACTCAACCTCTGCTAGCTATCCCTATTCCGGTGTAACTGTTGGGATAAACTTAAGAACCTATGTAATTGCTAAATAAGCAGGCGGTTTGCCATGAAAAATCAAACATTGTTCATTTTCAATGTAGAAGTTGTGTTTGATCATACTTCTTGCAAAGAATATTTAGAATTTAATTTTTTTATTCTAAACTTGATTTATACTGTCCAATCTCTAAAAACTAGTAAAAATCACTTAACTTGACTAATCTGTCTAAAACATACAATCAAATCTGCTCTAATAGAGTAATATTTTGATATAGATAATTATATAATGCCATAGATTAGATCTCATATACGAGATACTACATACTACTCCTAGCTCTCCTCGATTCCTTTACACAGTCTATTCTCTGCTTGATTTCCTTCCTTATTTGGGATATGACGAAACTTGTATTTACATGTATACTCCTCGATTCCTTTACACAGTATACATGTATTTACATGTATACTCCTCGATTCCCCATATAGCAACTGTTGTCTCCTTTTTAAACTGCCTCCAATGTCTCCTCTTAAGCTATTTCAGGCTACAACAATCCACCAAACACATAGTTGAAACCCTCCAACCCACACAACATCAAATTCAACCCGAAATTACTTCAAAATTGAATGAAAAAGTCATACAAGTCATGTTATAGAATTCTACTTCACAGTTTGCATATAATCACAAAATATATATATATATCAAATTCTTTTAATACGTGTTCAGAATGCTCTAAATCATTTTCAACATTCAATCTTTACTTACCAAACAAGAGTAAGAAGATTCAAAGAATACTGAATACATATATAAAACATTTTACGGGTAAATGCATTTTTATTTTGACATTACGAGTTTTTAGTTTGCTAAATGTATCTACCAAGTTCTATAATTAAAAAGATTATCATCTGTACCTATATATTTTTATTTTTTAAGAAGTTTATTTGGGAATAGTTATTATAATCAATGTTTAGTCATTTTAAAAAGTGATTTGACAATAATTAAGGAGGGTAAAAATGGAAAGTATTGTCTAATTAATGTCTTTTCTTAAATGACATGCAATAATCCAACAATTCACTTATTTTGAAATAGGGGAAGTATAATATAGTAGTTGGCCTAATTCAAATTATTATCAACGTTAGAAATTATTCCCTCGTGATGAAAAAATTATTGGTAGAGAGTGTTTCCCCCTGAGTAGGGCCTTACATAGCGTAAATTCAAATTAATCAAATTCCAATATAAATACGAGACACCAAATAAAAAAATAAAATTACTATCAATGTTTTCAGACTAGGCCGTAGGAGAAATGGGCCATAGCTAACATTTATGATTTATTGTACACAATTTTGGTCTATAGCTCTACCTCATGGACCATCTTTCTTCCACGCAAGAAGCTTAAATGTTACTCTCGCTCATTTTTACTTGTCAATTATATTAAAAATATAAAAGAAAGAAATGTACACCCTCCGTCCTAACTCCTATAGTAGTTGATCACTTTTTTTTGCACTGTTCTTAAGAAATTATAAATAAAAAGATAATTTTTCTAAGAACTTGTTTAGATTGACTAAAAAAATAGCTTTTAAGTCAAAAAATATAAAAAGTCAAACTTAAATGACTTTTAAGCCCAAAAAAAAAAAGGGGGAGTCCTACTTTTGGTTTCTAACTTTTTTTTTAAAATCATTTTAAACTTATTTTAAGTTATTTTTAACTTTGTCAAACACGCTCATAAGTCAAAAATGACTTAAAAGTATATTTGACCAAGTTTTAAGCCAATCCAAATACGCTCTAATCCACTCCTTAAAAAACTTCTTGGAAATTTAACAAACAAATGTGAACACTTTCAAAAAGAATTATTGAAAGGGTAATATAGAAAAAAAATTAATTAATGTGTTCTTGATTTAGTAAGGTGATCAACTAATATGAGACAACTATAGTATAATGGTCAACTAATATGAGACAACTATAAAGACACATGGCGCAATCCTATGGCTCAACACGGTTTGATCAATTAATTAACCCAAAATTTAAATACCAGCCCAACGACCCGTTTAACCCACCCGATACACCCATTACTCATACTAATACTAGCCTATCTAAAAACCTAAAAAGATCTTTCTTTTTAGGGTTTCAAGCTTGTTGTGAAACCCGCTCATGTCGTCGTGAAGCCAAAGAAGGCACTGGCACCAGCAACAAAGAAGAAATCCACCTCCTCCTCCACCGCCGTTGCTGCCGCAAAGCCGAAAGCAACAACCCCAAAGAAGAAGGTTGTAGTGAAGAAAGCCAAACCCGCAGCAGCAGTAGCAAAGAAAGTGAAGAAGACGGTTACTGCTCCGGCTAAAGCAAAGAAAACTCTGGTGAAGAAAGTTGCAGTTGTTAAAGTGAAGAAAACTCCGACGAAGAAAGTTGTGAAGAAGCCGAAAACTATTAAGTCTCCGGCAAAGAAAGCGAAGAAATGTAGAAATTAATCTGAATTGGGTGTTTGAATTTGTAAATTACTTTTACATTTCTCTAGTGATGATATCAAATCCACCCTTTTTCTTCTTCCCCTTCCCCTTCTGTTTGTAGTTTTTACTCGTTCTCCATTGTTAGAATTTGTTTATTTTAGGAGTATGACTTGTGCTCTATTCAATAGATTTGTATGAAGAAATGAAGAATTAAGCCAAAATTTTAGGTTTTTAGATAGGTTAGTATTAATGTGAGTAATGGGTGTATAGGGTGTGTTAAACAGGTCGTTGGGCGGGTATTTGAATTTTGGGTTAATTAATTGGTCAAACCGGATTGAGCCGTAGGATTGCGCCACATGTCACTAATTATTCTTCCGTTAGAGTGAAGGGCAAATATGCTCTGATTTTTGGACGGAAGCGGTATCAATGTCTGAAAAGTATGACGGAGGGTATTTGTGTACCATTTACGATAGTTCGGGGATATATTTATCCTTTTTCTCTATTTTTAATGTTTATTTTTAGCATTAATTACTCATTCTCATCATTTTTTAATATTCAAGACTAAAATCAATTACTCCCTCTATACCTAATTAATTGTCCACTTTTTCTTTTTTACTTGTCCCTTTTTACCTATTCATTTTGACGAATCAAGAACGAACAAGTTTTTTTTACCTATTATACCCTCAATTAATTAATTTTGAAAAATGTAGAATTTCTTGGAAATCTTAAATTTTTAATTCATCTACTTCATAATTAATAAGGGTAAAATGGTAAACTCACTATGTCAATTATTATTTTCTTAATATGTGTGTCAATTCAAAAGTGAACAAATATTTAGAGAGAGATGGAGGAGTAATATGGATATAATGGTAAAATAGGCACATCAAATATTATTGTTTGATGTGCAAACAAAGTTTATCTAAGAGTTTAACGTATGTATTATTAGCCCCCTTTCCTTGAACAAGAGTCTCTCTTCCTTCTTCACATTTCCAGTTCACTTTTTATGTCTTCAAACAAAGACTGAAAACCAATATACTCCCTATTTCATAACAGAAAAATGGAGTACGTTAACATTTTGCTAGGACTGTTATTTGCCTATTTTATGGTTCGTGGAGTATTGATTTCACTTAGAAGAAGCAAAAGAGTTGCACCAGGTCCATTCCCTTTACCTATTATCGGAAATCTTCACTTGCTTGGTCATAAACCCCACATATCACTTACTCAACTCGCAAAAAAATATGGTCCAATTATGAATCTCAAATTGGGGCAAATAAACACAGTGGTCATTTCGTCGTCTGTCTTGGAAAAACAAGTGATGCAAAAGCAAGATTTAGCCTTTTCCAATAGGTTTGTTCCTGACACACTCCATGCCTGTAATCACTCTAATTACTCTGTTACTTGGATACCTGTCAACAACTCTCAGTGGAAAACAATTCGCAAGATTATGAACACTCACATCTTCTCAGGTAACAAGCTTGACGCTAATGAGCATATTAGGACAAAAAAAATCCAGGAGCTGATTGATTACTGTCACAAGAATGGGGAAAATGGTGAAGCAGTCAACATCGGCGGAGCAACTTTCAGGACTTCTCTGAATCTGCTTTCCAACACCATTTTCTCTAAAGATTTGACTGATCAATTCTCGAATTCTGCTAAGGAATTTAAGGAATTGGTGTGGAACATCATGGTTGAGGCTGGTAAACCCAATTTGGTCGACTATTTCCCTTTTCTTCAGAAAATTGATCCACTAGGTAGAAGGCGACGCATGACTGATTATTTTACTAAGATTCTTCACCTTATAAGCGGTTTGATCGATGAGTGGATAAAGGAAAGGGAAATGGGAAATCATGCAAATTTTGATGTGTTAGATGCCCTTCTCAACATTAGCCCTGAAGAAATTGACAGGAATCATATCGAGCATCTGTGTCTGGTAAATTTATTCTCCACTCCTCATTCTCCAATCCTCAATTATCTCTTCATTTGGTTTTTCTCCGGTGCAAAAGTATAGTCCTCTGCAAAAGGTTGACATGGATTGATGCTCAATTATCTTAAATGATGTGATCACCTCATCTAAAAGTTTTGATGGGTGGAGCAAATAATTTTATAGTAGTATTTAATTGTATATATGTCTCAACAAGTTGTTGTTTGGTAGCTTGCTAAAATGTTTGTGGCAATAATGCCACACTTTATCAACAGTGTTTGGTCCCCTTTTATCTAATTGAATGCAACATATGTTTTGAATCTATTTACTTGATCATATATGGCATCTACATCATATGATCTTAACCGTGTAATTTTGCAGGACTCGTTTGCAGCAGGGACAGATACTACATCAAATACACTGGAATGGGCAATGGCTGAACTTCTCAAGAATCCACATACCTTGGAGAAAGTACAAGAAGAACTTGCACAAGTAATTGGCAGAGGCAAACTAATAAATGAAACTGATGTTTCAAAATTACCGTACTTGAGGTGCATCGTGAAAGAAACCTTTCGAATACACCCACAAGTTCCTTTCTTAATTCCCCGTAAAGCAGAGGAAGATGTTGAGTTTTGTGGCTATATTATTCCAAAAGACTCCCAGGTTCTTGTGAACGTATGGGCGATAGGGCGGGACTCTAGTCTATGGGAAGACCCTTTGGACTTTAAGCCGGAGAGGTTTTGGGAGTCAGAAATAGAGCTTAGAGGTCAGGATTTTGAGCTGATTCCATTTGGTGCTGGTCGAAGAATTTGCCCTGGATTGCCTTTGGCTATCAGGATGATTCCAGTCACGCTCGGTTCATTGATAAATACATTTAATTGGAAGCTACATGGTGGAATTGCACCTAAAGATTTAGACATGGAGGAAAAAATTGGTATTACCTTGGCAAAATTTCAACCTCTGCTAGCCATCCCTATTCCGTTGTAGCTGTTGGGATATTAAACTTAAGATTCCTCTTTCCAATGCCGCTAAGTTTGCTAAATTTCGAGCTCCAAATAAAAATTTATGGTTGCTTAAGTGAAACCTCTCTAGTTAAGGCATTTCATCCGTTTGAGAAAAGGTTATTTTGGTCTTTTCCTTACCCCAATAGGCTTGACCACGTTTTCATCACCCAACTTAAGGGTCTAATCAGACGCTAAGTTAATTTGACACATTCCTAAATACTTAGAATTTTAAGGCGAAGTTTCAAGAAGAAGAAAAGAGGGTTTTCAAACATTCATTCAAGGGTTAAGGAATTTCACCAAGAACAATCGTTCTTTTCAGGTATGTGAGGTTTCCCATAATGATGGATTTGTTCGTCCTCACGCCAAACGTGTAATTCTTTCATAACTTCGTCCATGAAATCGTTTATGTAAATATTCTTGAAGAGTTCTTGAATTTTAGCCTCATTCTTTAACAATGGAGGTTTTGAGTTCTTGAAGTGAGGGTATTGCGAATGAGTGGTGTTTCTTGATAGAATTTGGGTGTAATTTCATTGAATTCGTGTTGGGTTTGTGAATCAAAGAGAGTTTGAAAAAAAATCAATCGATTCTAGATGAGTTAGGACCCGAAATTGAGCAAGAAAATTCGTTGGAATTCTGGGTTCGCGGTTGGGCAATGCGCCACCAAAGCGCCAGGAGGGCTGGCGCCCCAAAGTAACCCCAACACTTTTGGGGCTAGTGCGACGCGCCACTGATACTCTAGGGACGTCAGGCCCTTTAATTTTCCTTCTTCGTCCTTCGTTCCGTATCTGTTCTTTCAAATTGTGTCTTCTCTCTCTTCTTGATATTAACTCTTAAAGTCTTCATTAATTCTTGAGAGATCCTTCATGTCCTAATCACATGTCTTAAATTACATTTCATATTAAAGAAAAGTTAAGAAGAAAGTTCAAGAGGTCCTTTTTGAGAAGTCTTTCGCAATTAACTATAGATTTGAACTAAGTCTTGAGAAAATAAATATAAGAATGAGATGGGTTGTATTCATGATTGAAAAATAATATGAGGGAGCTAAGTATTGCATTAAGGTCGTTGAGTCGATTCGTTCAAGTCTATATCCCAGCATGAACCCTGTGAATTGAGTATTCTTGAGATGAGTAGTATCGATGAGTTCTGAGTATTGAGTTCCTATAATGTCATTGAGATCCTTGAGTTGCTTCGTTCATGTCTATATTTCAACATGAACTCTATGTTGAGTTATAAATCTTGAGAATCCTTTAAAGTCAAAATTGTGTTTTAAACTGAGTTTTTGAGGAAAGTTTAAAGAGACATTTTTGAGTAAAATTTAAGGGAACTAAGTATTCCCAAATGTATCATTTTGACACTGAGAAAAGAAAAACTTCGATTTCTAAAAAGAGTTTATGAGTTCAAAGATATTTCAGAGCAATTATCTCTTTTAAGAGGATAGTTTGAGCAATTATCTCAAACCAGAGAAAGAGTATGTTTTAATACATTCGAGCATGAGTATATATTATTGGGAGTAGTATTGAGCACCGATATGAGGATGAGTTCAGACAACTCACATTCCTCATAAACCATGTAGCCAACATGGGTAAATGATCATACTTTTTAGATGAATCCTTAGTGCCTTTGGGAATAGCTTAGTGGATCCACTTAGTTGAGGTGTTCTATACCCCGGTAAGGTATAGAAAAGTTTTGGCAGCGTAGGCGAGACGTTGTATCATCACATAGCTCATAGTGATGATTGTCGGTTAGAGAATCTCTCAAATAAGAGTAAAGAGTATGTTATTGTATTTTTATACATTTTGAGTTGATATCTACTATTTTAAAAGCTTTAAATATTTCATCTCATTATTATTGATTTCATGTTGGAGTTGAGTTGAGGTGAATATTGTCTTTCCATGTTATCAGTTCAGTTAGCCATATTTTCAGTTTCCCCTTACATGTTCGTACATTCAATGTACTGACGTCATTCGACCTGCATCTTATAATGATGCAGATACAGGTGTTCAGGATTATAAACATGTGCTTCGTTGAGATTACTCTACACTCCAGTTAGCTTTTGGTGAGCCTCTTTATATTTTGGAGGACTTCACATCTACTTTCAGTTTAATAGTTTTGAGATGTCTTGGGTCTTGTCCTGGTATCCTTCTTTAATAGTAGAAGTTTCATAGATAGTTATAGTTAAGGAGTCTTTCTGTATTTACTTTCTTTTAAGTTGTTTTACAAACTATAAATATTGCTATTGAGTACTTTCCAGACTTTATGAAGTTGAGTATTTGAGTTTTAATGAATTTAATTCAGTTTTAAGCTTATTATTGCTCGAATTAGTTTTCTGCTTGTAGTCAGCCAGGATGATGGTTCTCTTGGGGACCAGCAATGGTTCTTGAGTGCCGGCCACGTCTAGGGTGTAGGCTCGAGTCGTGACATTAATTGTGAACCCCTAACAAAATAATTGATTGATGACTTAGTGGTAAGGAAGAGACCGTGGGAATGCTTTACATGCTAGAGTTGTGGGTTCAAATCCACTATCAACAAGTGTTTTAAAAAAAAAACATGTTTTGCAATATTTTTCTCTTATGTCCTAAAATTTAGAACACTCAAACTCCTAATCCTGGCTCTGTCTTGCCCACCCTTAATCCTTTTCAATCTTGAGAAATATCCTTTTGTGTTGCGCACTGATATTGTTATTTGAAGAAATTTCTTGTTATCATTTCCCCCCATTTTGAATACTTGTCTTTGTTGCAATGTGCTTGCTGGATTGAATTGACGAACAAATAGTATGTAATTCTCTTCGTCAATCCTTCAGGATTCGACCCCAACTCATAAAATTGAGTATTGTTTTGCATACAGCTTCCTGTATTTTAAGTGTGAGGTATGACTAAGCGTTATCAACAAGTAGACACTTTAGCTTGTAAAAAATGAACAAATACACATATGTATCCTATTTAGCGACCCTACAAGGGAATTTGTCTCATACGTGGAGTCAGGGGCGGCTCAATACTATATATATATAAAAAAAAAGGTCTATTTTTTTAGCTTTTTGAAATGCAAAGTTGTGAAAAAGTGTTTTATAATCAATTTCTCCTAATAATTCTTTTTCAATTGACAATATACCTAATTCATTTAATCTCTCTTGAAAGTTCTTGATTTTCTTGAGAATCTATGTTCTATTACTCACTAATTTCTTCTCCTCTTTCTTGAATTTTATTGTCATCTAGCTCAACAAGATAAGTGATTTGTTCATTTAGAGAGCACTTCTATATTTCTAGATTCTTCAATATTTTCGGAATTATTTTTTATATTATTTGTTAAAAATTTATCAAAGGCTCCTTTTAGAGATTCTATTAGATTTTCATTTTTTCTCTTTCTTTTGAGTTTCGAATGACCGGATTCATATTTACTAGTTGACATATTTAAATTTTAACAAAGTAATTAAAAGATAGCTACAATACAATAACAAAAATAACAAATACAAGATAAAAATTTACAAAAAAACGATGAAACTTGATGAAAAATTTGAAGACTAGATTCCAAGATATGTTGTAGTTGATGCTTTGAACTCTAGCCTCAACGCTTAAAATTTGGGAAAGATCAACAAATGGTACAGAAACACTCAGTATTTTCTTACTCTCTTTCGTTAGAAAATAATAATACTCGAGCATAGTTTATCTTTGAGCAATTGAAATAATGGAGAAAGTAACAAGAAAAATTACCAACTTCGTGTATAAAAACATGTCTGATGGGAAAAGTTAAAACATATTTAATTATTAAATAAATGAGGAGAAAGAGTGTATTAGCAAATCAAAAAAGAAAAGTACCGAGTATAGAAAAAAAAAAAGACTTTTATAGTGCCTCTGTCCAACAATACTTGTTCACTATTAACATTGCATACTATTTAAGAAACTATAAATGAAAGAGTAATTTTACTATATCACCCTTTGAATATAATAAATATAATGTCTTGAAAAATATAATAAGAAAATGACTATAATAATGATAAGGGTAGATTAGGAACTAAGTGTAAAATTATCCATTGATTTCATAAAGTGAACAAGTATTGTTGGACATCCCAAAATAGTATAGTGAACAACTAGGGGCGTATCTAGAGGTGGTGTTGTGGGTTCACGTGAACCCATGCTCCCCTCTCTAGATCATATATAGTAGTGTTGTATTTTTAAGAAAATATTTAAATATAGAAGTGTGAACCCACGTTCAAAGTATCATATATGATGATTGGGTGCACCTCTCTAAGTGAGGATAGAAATTTAAATCTTATATCTGTTTTGTCTTTTTGAATAACACCTCCCCAAATGGTTATCGGTTACACTTTTGGCGTTTCAACTAATTTATCTTTTGTTTTTTTTTTTTTCTTTAATCTTTCAAAATTTTCAAGTGTGTTACATCAAAAATTCCTAAAAAATTTAGTATGGTAAAATTTTTATATAATTAAATTAAATGTGTATATTAAAATTTAAAACTAGTAGTATTTTATATTTTTGACCTATAATTTTTAAAATTAATGGTTCATATTAAAAACCTAAAAATCAAACCGATAAAATTTATATTTAAGATGTATTTTTTCGTAATCGTACACCCATCTTATCGAAATTCTGGATACGCCTCTGTCAAAATAACTATTGCTGGACGGATGGAGTAATTAATATGGATACCTTCAGTTGACTATTGATAGTTTTGGCTTATCATATTTTATGAAGACTAATGGAATTAAGGTCTCATTTTATAGTAATACCTAATCACTACTAGTTACCCATTAAAAGGTTAAGTTGGTTAATAACTCACGATACCATGTTCTTACAATTTTATGTTTATTTTATAAAAGATTTTATTTATATATTTTAAATTTTTGAAAGAGTCATTTTTTTAATTCAATTTAAGTGATAATAATAATTAATTTCTTTGAAAAATCCCAATTACTAATAGTTACTCCCTCCGTCCAACAATAGTTGTCCACTATACTATTTTGAGATGTCCAACAATACTTGAATACTTTATGAAATCAATGGATAATTTTACACTTAGGGCCCGTTTGGTCATGCGATATGGTATCATGATATGATATCATAATATGAAATTATGAGATGAAATTGAAGTTTTGTTTGGACATGCGATATGGAATTTTGTGTTGTATATTTTCTCATTAACATAAGAATCCCATAAGTTGTAAAACTATTAAAATAGCCCCAATTTTTTATTCAATCTTACCAAATAAACAAAAATTTATAAAATCGCATAGTAAATTATTACAAAGCTATTTGTTCTCCACTTAAGTAACTGTTTCATCTAACTTTAATTCATCAAACTTTAATTCAATAAAAAAAATTGAACATACATTGTAGTGTACTAGTCTTTAATATAATCCTCTCATATAGTACGGAAAATTTCTTCACGTTGAACTTGCATTTCTCGATCATGTGACCGAGAAGACGAACCAACATTGTTACTTTGAGTTGTAATAAATACAAAACAGTAAAAGTAATAAATTAGGTGTTGGAGTAAATGAAGAGAACAAATTTATTACTCAACAATCGGTTGGTGTGAGTTAAAGTGACTATATGTTGGTGAGAAAAATAAATTTTATGTCGGTGAGAAAAATTTTTAAAAAGTAATGATGTGAATATAAATTTTATTTACATATGAAATAAATGGTTAGTAAATATAAATGTGGGGTTGTTTTAACAAAATATAAACTTGTAGATCAATTTTTGTATTAAAAATATCTCAATTATGGCGTTTGGTCATGCGATACCATATCACGATATAGATTCGTGAGATGAAATCAGCGTTTGGACATGCGATTTTACGCTGATTCCATATCATGAGATGTGATTCCATATTCTCCAAAAATAATGATATGAAAATTCCATATCATGATTTGAGATATTGTTAATACAAAAATTGATCTACAAGTTTATATTTTGTTAAAATAACCCCACATTTATATCTACTAACCATTTATTTCATATGTAAATAAAATTTATAATCACATCACTACTTTTTAAAATTTATTATTCTCACCAACATAAAATTTATTATTACTTTCAATTTGGTGAATATAAATGATAAAGTAAGAATTCATTTGGTGAATATAAATACAAACGGAGGGAGTAATACTTTTTTGGTTTTTCATAATAAAAAAACTTCTCTTTCGACTACATATGAAAATGTTTAAAGCCTAAAAAAATGTTTAAAGCAATTTAATATGAAAAATGACAAAATTGGTGATGTATGTTTGATAATCACTACTTTCAATATGTTTGATTTTAGCACGAAATTAATGCACTGAAAATGTGCAATTGCACACAAGTGAAACAAGGCATGAACCATATGATATTGACACACAAGTGAAAATTGTCATAACTTGTACAGTGTTACATAATTATTTGCGATAATACCAAAAGAGTGATGAAATATTTATGGCCTATGAGCATGAAAATATATTTGTGAATGATATTGACCAACAAATGGCTGCTCAAAGTAACAATGTTGGTTTGCCTTCTCGGTCATATGATAAAGAAATGCAAATTCAACATGAGAAGATTGTTCGTACTACGTGGGAGGATTATATTAAAGACTAGTACACTACAATTTATGTTCAATTTTTTTAAATTGAATTAAAGTTAGATAAAACAATTAATTAAGTCGAGAACAAATAGCTTTGTAATACTTTATTATGTGATTTTATAATTTTTTGTTTATTTGATAAGATTGAATAAACAATTGAGGATATTTTTATAGTTTTACAACTTATGGGATTCTTATGTTTATGAGAAAATATACAACACAAAAATTCCATATCGCATGTCCAAACAAAACTTCAACTCCATCTCATGATTTCATATTATGATATCATATCATGATTCCATATCGCATGGCCAAACGGGCCCTTAGTTTCTAATTAACCTTTATCATTAATTATAATCATTTTCTTATTATATTTTTCAAGACATTGTATTTATTACTCCCTCGGTCCAACAATAGTTAACAATAGTTGTCCACTATTGACTTGGCACACTGCTTAAGAAACAATAAATGATAGGGGTAATATTACTATATTATCCTTTTACTTTATTAAATTTAATGTTTTGAAAAATGTGTTAGATAATAAATAATATTTAATATCAAGGGTAAAATAGACACAAAATATAAGTTATATCTTGATTTTCTAAATTGGATAAATATTATTGGACATATATTTTTAGTATAGAGGACAACTATTATTGGACGGATGGAGTAACATTTTTCAAGAAATGAAAAAGGTCAAAAAGTAAATGTCTAAATCAACTTTTCATATGAATATTGAAATGGTAATAAATACCCCATCGGTCCATTTTAGTTGTCTAATTTTGACTTTTTACTTGTTACTTTTGACAAATTAAGAAAATATAATATTTTTTTTAACTTTTATAACCTCAATTTATTTAGAGAGTTAATGTTTTTTAAAAAGATAGAACTTTAATGAGTAAATTGATTTTAAAATTTTATCAACTAACAGAGTAAAATAATAAATTTACGATATCAAATATTACTTATTTTCTTAATAGATATGTCAAGTAAAAAATAACAAATAAATAAAGTTAAAGAAAGTATTTCTTATATAGATTTATTTTTATCTTTTTACCAAAAAATGTAGCCAATCTTTTTAAAGCTAAAAAATCTACTCCTACGAGTCTATATATAAGTCATGGTTGCTAAAACACCCCCCCCCCCCCGCCCAATTAGGGGGCCCAAAGGCCAAAGCTATTGCTTAATTTGCTTTAATTTTGTCAAAGCATAAGTAAGCATTTTTACTATCCAAAACTTGAACAATAAACACTCGATCCTACTTGGCAAAATGCATGAAATACATTCAACTCACGCACGTTAGAGGTAAAATTTGTAATTATGCAATAGAAATTCTGCAAAAATAAAATTTTACTATAACAATCTTGTGGGGGGTTTTAACCCAATTTTATATTTTTGGTTATGACCCCTACAAATTAAAAATTCCTTTTTTTGTTAAATAAGATTGCGGAGGTAGAAATCCCTGCTAAATGAGATTTAATAATTTGTCTAAAATGGCTGTTAAATGAAATATTTGTGATGGTATTTAAAACTGTTGCAATAGTAAATTGTGGGAGTTTTTAACCCCGCAAAAGGCAATTATAACCCCTGCAAAATGAGTATTTTTAAGTGATTTTAATTAGGCATAATACATGAACATGTTCTTTAACTTTACCTCAACTAATATCAGCGTATATGACCTGGAATATTTGAGTATTTATTTGTTCAAATTTGAATAGTTTAAGTGTCTTTTTATGCCATGATAAAATTAAAAATCATAATTATCTGCTGAAACAAATTAAATGTTATATTTATGCGTTATCTCAACATACATGACACTCACAAAACATACAACCTATACAGTGATATAGGCAATAACCTTCAAATCACTACCACGAAAATTACCATAAAAAAACCACCATTATAAGCACCACCCATTCCATCATAACAATACAAAAATCATTTTCATACAAAAAGGGAGAGAGAGTTTTGTTGGAGTTAAATTTCATACAAGAGTCTCTTTTCCTTCTTTAAATGGAGTACATTAACATTTTGGTAGGACTGTTATTCGCCTGTTATTCAGGTGCGTGGAGTATTGATTTCACTTAGAAGAAGCAAAAGAGTTGCACCAGGTCCATTCCATATGCCTATTATCGGAAATCTTCACTTGCTTGGTAATAAACCCCACATATCACTTACTCAACTCGCAAAAAAATATGGTCCAATTATGAATCTGAAATTTGGGCAAATAAACACAGTGATCATTTCCTCATCAGTGTTGGCAAAACAAGTGATGCAAAAGCAAGATTTAGCCTTTTCCAATAGGTTTGTTCTTGACGGAGTCCGTGCCTGTAATCACTCTAATTGCTCTGTTATTTGGTTACCTGTACTCAATAACTCTCAGTGGAGAAGACTTTGCAAGATTATGAACTCTCACATCTTCTCAGGTAACAAGCTTGATGCTAATGAGCATCTGAGGACTAAAAAAATCCAGGAACTGATTGATTATTGTCACAAGAGCGGGGAAAATGGTGAAGCAGTGAATATTGGCAGAGCAACTTTCAGGACTTCCCTGAATCTTCTTTCCAACACCATTTTCTCAAAAGATTTGACTGACCCATTTTCTGATTCTGCTAAGGAATTTAAGGAATTGGTGTGGAACATCATGGTTGAGGCTGGTAAATCCAATTTGGTCGACTATTTCCCTTTTCTTCATAAAATTGATCCACAGGGTATAAGGCGACGCATGACTGACTATTTTACAAAGATTTATCACCTTATGCGTGGTTTGGTTGATGACCGACTAAAGGAAAGGGAAATGGGAAACCGTTCAAATATCGATGTCTTAGATGCCCTTCTGAACATTTGCCCCGAAGAAATTGATAGAAATCATATCGAGCAACTATGTCTGGTTAGTTTATTTTCTACCTCAATTATCTCTCCTTTTGTTTTTCTCCTCCTGCAAAAGTATAGTCCTCTGCAAATGGTTATCATAGATTGATGATCAGTTATCTTGAATGATGCGATCACCTCATCAAAAAGTTTTGATGGTACAGCGAACATTTTATCAAATATTTAATTGTATTTTGGTAGCTTGCTTAAATGTTTGTGGCAATAATGCCACGCCTTCTTTGGTCCCCTTTTTTCCCTTGACAAAAAATTCAGAAATTTCAGCTCGTTTAATTGAAAGCAACATGTTTTTTGGATCTATTTCATATATGGAATCTACGCCATAGGATCTTAAATTAGAAAGTTTTGCAGGACCTGTTTGTAGCAGGGACCGATACTACATCAAATACATTGGAGTGGGCAATGGCTGAACTACTCAAGAATCCACATACTTTGGAGAAAGTACAAAAAGAACTTGCACAAGTAATTGGCAGAGGCAAACTAATAGATGAAGCTGATGTTGCAAAATTACCTTACTTGAGGTGCATCGTCAAAGAAACCTTTCGAATACACCCACAAGTTCCTTTCCTAATTCCGCGCAAAGTTGAGGAAGATGTTGAGCTTTATGGCTATACTATTCCAAAAGACTCACAAGTTCTTGTGAACGTATGGGCAATAGGGAGAGACTCTAGTCTATGGGAAGACCCTTTGGACTTTAAGCCAGAGAGATTTTGGGAGTCAGACATTGATGTTAGAGGTCAAGATTTTGAGCTCCTTCCATTTGGTGCTGGTCGAAGAATTTGCCCTGGATTGCCTTTGGCTATCAGGATGATTCCAGTCACGCTCGGTTCATTGATAAATACATTTAATTGGAAGCTACATGGTGAAATTGCACCTAAGAATTGAATATGGAGGAAAAATTTGGTATTACCTTGGCAAAAGCTCAACCTCTGCTAGCTGTACCTATTCCACTGTAGATGTTGGGATAAACTTAAGATTTTAAGTTAGCATCAAGAATAATACAACATCTATAATATGTCAAAATGTTAAATAAGTCATTGTATTTGTAGATCTATCCTTGAAACTATATTCTGAAATGACAGTACTATTTGGAAATAGTAACTATTTTTGGCAAACATGACAAGTAAACAAGAATAGAAGGACTAGTTCTTAGGAATACAAAATTAGAATTTTAGCATAAAAAGTTGTCACTATCCTAATTAGAATCTTCTAAAACTACACTGTTGAAACTTCACAGATAGTTTACTTAGGAATCTCTTTACTTATTGCCAAATTTCTACTTCATTTATTCTGACCATTATCTTTGGTCATTTGCCTATGCGTTTAACACAATTTTGTAAGAAGAAATACTGTTGTGAATTGAAACAAGAGTACAACTAGGTGTCACTATTATAAAATGGTTCGAAATCGAGGGTCAAAATCAACAAACAAGGGTTGATTGTTTCAAGGAAAACAACGTCAAACCAATGGATTGTGCATCATTGATTTGATCACAAGGTTTTAACTGGATTCTCTCTTGGTGTTAACCAAATAGAGAGCCCAAACTCTGATACCAATTGTTAGAATGCATGCGTCCACTAGCAGTCAATGGACCAGGTCTCTTGACAGAATAACAATGTGGAATTTGAATAATAAAAATCAGACACAGAAATTTTTACGTGGAAACACTTGCTCAAGGGAGGAGAAAACCACGACCTGTCCTCACAGGATTTTCAACTCAACTCTATTTCACTCAAAATAGAGCTCAGATTCAGATTACAGACTCCAGTAATCTAGGAATTAACCTACTAATTCCTTCCCCTTGTTATAACAACTTTGTTACCAGACACGAACTAAGCAACGCTTATATTACCCACTATACAAGCTAACTCTAGCCAATATAGACTTTATGATCCAAACTCAGCTAAATCTAGCTAAACTTTGGAATAACACACAAGAACTTGACATTGATCTAATTCCTTTATAGCTTAGGAATAGATCTTACATGAACGAACATAGAAATATAAATCCTAACAACTACAAACAATGACAACTCTATCAGGTTCCTTGTTGTTCTTCGAGTTGTATTTCCTGAGAGAATGAGGCTTTTGCTTTCTTCAAAATACTAATGTGCAAAAACTTATTTGTGTCAATGGAGAATAAACATATTATAAGGTAGGCACAAACGCACAAAGCAATACCGTTGGCTGAGAGTCTGTTGTACTGCAGGAGGCGCGCACCAACCAATGCTGCATAGTAGCACCTTTAGCCAGCTGTCATTTTCATTTTACGGACACTCTCAGTCTACCATGGGATCTGGTCCGAAGTTTGTTAAATCATCAAAACTTCAGAGACAACTCAAAATAACATTTTTCCCCTTTTTGATGATGACAAACTTATTTGACTTCTTCCCCCTTTCACCTTGTTCCCCCTATCACAAAGCAATCAATAGACAATCAGGTCCCCTTATGATCCCAAGGCCTTAACTGTTCTTTATAAAAAGCTGACTTTTGTGTAATAACTAACAGGGAGATGGATTTGATGAAAATACCTGTATTACCAGAATTATTCTCTGGTCGAGTTTATTGGCCCATTTTTCTTTTGGCAGATAAGGTACCACGTTAATCTTGAAGCTTTGTCTGGTTTGATATTAGCATTGATTACTGTTTGACTTATCGTTCATCTGTTGGTAGCTTGTAAATGCAGTATCTATTGCACATTTGCACAAGACTTCGAGGGAAAGGATGAAACGCTTTTAAGAACAATAAAGAAGGATACATATATACATGTATATGATTGTGATAGAGTGTTATGAATCGCTAAAATACATCCTCGAAATTCATGTTGTTTGGTGACCTTGAGAGAAAATAATCTTAGACAATTATGTCAAATGCAATTTAATGCTCCCTCGGTTTCAATTTGGTTATCTTACTTTCCTTTGTAGTTCATTTCAAAAAATTAAAAAACATTTTGGTACATTTTACATATCCTTAGTTAGAAATCACAAGATTCAAAAGTGCTATTACTCTTTTAAACTTCGTGTCAAGTCAAAATCAGACAAACAAATTGGAGGAGATAGGAGTGAAATCAATACTAGTGATAGTCCTTTTTGCATTTTCACTTTTTTCAATTTTAGACTCATTCATGACATGGTTGTCCACTTTTCAGGGTCATTTCTGGTATATTAGATAGGAAAAATCTTTTTGGCCAGAATGGTATTTTATCTATGTTATTTTATCTTTTTGAACATTTTTACCCTTTTAACTTTAATACCTTTTAATTAAAAAATGGAAAAAAGATCAATTTATTTTAAAATAAAAAAGATATTATAGACTTTTTAAATTTCTGGCTAAATTCTAACCAAATTTTCTGGCCATTTCGCATTATTTCTATTGGAAAAGGTGTTCCAAATACTTTACTACTTATGGTTTTGAGATTACTTATATTAGAAATAGGAGTCCGGAGCCGAAAGGGCAATTCTTTTTTTGAAAAAAAGCATAAACGGCAGATCAATTATTTTTTTAACTAAAAGGGCAAAATCGTTGTTGATGCAGCGATATCTTTCGTCAAAAAATTAACTCCGTTACCACATTAAAATAAATAAAAATTGCTGCCAAAGCAGCGATTTTGTAAAAAATAAAATTAAAATAGCAGCGAGTTTCGTAAAAAAAAAAAAAAAAATCGCTGCCAATTTACTTAACTTTTTTTTTTTTACTAAAATCGCTGGCATGGCAGCTATTTTCCTCCAAAAATTTGTTCGACATTTGATTTCGGAGGAAATTTTTTTTTTTTTTTAATTGCAGGCACAATTTATTTATTTTTAAAAAAGGAGTAAAATCGCTGCCATCTCAACATCGCTGCAACAGCAGCGATTTTAATTTGTTTTAAAATAAAATTGAGAAGATCACTGCTGTGGCAGCGATTTTCTTAAAAAATAATAATTTTTTTTGACTAAATCGTTGCTTGGGCAGCCATTTATTTTGACGGCGTAACGGAGTTAATTTTTTGGCGAAAGATATTTTACCCTTTTGGTTAAAAAAGAAATTGATATGTTGTTTATATTTTTTTTGAAGGAAAAAAGTTGTTGTTTTGGCTCCGGACTCTCAGAAACCGATACTTATGATGACGTGTCTTTATTACTAATACTTGCTCCAAAATAAGAAAAATAGAAAAATTAAATTATATATATTTCTTTAGTATTTATTTAATTATATAAAGTTTTTCCAAGTCTATAAAGGACATAACGTTGAAGTCCAATTGAAATTGTACTTATAAAAAAATTGTAATTGTATTACATTATTAATGCTGTTGATGTTTTTTATTAGGAATTGGATTTGTAAACGTTACCTCATTGAAATAGGATTTGAACAAAAAATTTATATGTGAATTGTGATATATATTTATATAAAGGGTATTGAAAAAGGTTTTATACCAAGTTATTTATTGTAATAAGAAAAATATTTTGTTGAATAAACTGTTTTCTTGTTCGGTTTATTGTGAGTTGAGAAAAAATTTATTGCCGTTCGGTTGAAGAGGGTGCTATCAAATGATATGGCTTCTAAGTTGAACATGAGCCCCATGGCTCGGAGACACCGAGGTGAAACTAGTATGTTAGGTGGTGCTGGTGGTTACCTTGGCGAAGGTGGATCCATGGCTCAGAGACACCGAGGTGAAACTTATGTTGTTCATCTTGTATTTCTAAGATACTTAGAACAAAAATTTTGAAGAACTTGATAAGAAACAACAAAGTTTAAAGAGGATTTTCAAAACTAGAAAATTAAAACCAGTAGAGAAAATAGAATCAGAAACAGATTAGAAAAAATATACAAAATAATTTTTTTTAAAGAAGAAATCGAGCCCACTGAATGCACAGTGTCCCATTAAGGAAATTATTCCCCTCAAGTACCCAAGGTTAATGGAATAGATCCTCCCAGGATAGAACGATCTTACTCACCGGTGTATCAGTACCTAAAACCACGGTGTCATCGAACCACTCAACGGCATTAAAGTACACTTAGAATACTAGATTTAGTAGTAGTAGAAGAAGTCCAGAAAATTGATTCTTTTAAAATGAGAGGAAATCCCTAAATTTACAGAAAACAAAGGGTAGTGTGAAAAGGTTCTTATTGTGCCTTACAGGAAAGGTCACAACCCTTTGGAAAAGTCACAATCTTTCGGAAAGGTCACAACCTTTCATAAAAGTCACAACTTTTCATAAAAGTCGCAACTTTTCATAAAAGTCACAACTCTTCATAAAAATCGCAACACTTCATTTTCCATTCACACCTTTTAAAACCCAACAATCCCCCGCATGAATGGGGAATGACTCCAAGACAAAGAAACGAACAAGTATGTGTACTTTACAAGCAAGAATTAATTGCATCTGGATAAGTAGGTTTCCCTTTGAACTTTCTGTAGTGAACATATGTCGGATATACTCGGTCAATCGATAGATTTGATATCTTTGAACCGTTAAGCTTTGGTGTATACCTAGACAACCATATGTCACACAATCAACCCTTTACCGTTTATGGTTCTTACGGTTGTGTTCGTTTCATCCATGAACACCTCCTATTTTAATGAGTGTATAGAGAGATGGGCTTTTGATAATCATCCTCTTTGAAGTGGCTTACACTTCACACTCACATAGGTGATTTCTAACCGTGTTATCGCGTAGATACACTATTTGGTCAAATCTGTCAAACTTAGCAAATCATTAAAAATATTAAGCTTTATTAACTCATTAACAAGCCTTAATGTTGTATCCATGTTCCTGAGCATTGTCTTCATCATGAGAATGGATTGAGTTGGTTGACAATGCCGAACCGTCATTCACAACTTTGTTTTTCTCCTTGAACCTAGCTCTTGGGATCTCCAGTCTGCTAGGTAGAGTTACCACCATGATGACTTGTCCTAAGCCGTAAACCCATTCCCTTAGATGATCTTTCAACTTTCTCTCTAGTTAGGCCTTTTTGTAAGTGGATCCCACACATTATCCTTTGACTTTAAATAGTCAATTGTGATAATTCCACTAGAGAGTAGTTTTCTAACGGTATTATGTCGATGTCTTATATGACGAGACTTTCCGTTATACATCATGCTCCATGCCCTACCTATTGCATCTTGACTATCAAAGTGTATGCATACTGATGCCGAAGGTTTGGGCCAAAAAAGAATATCTATCAAGAAATCCCGGAGTCTTTCAACTTATTCACCGACCTTATCTAGGGCACCTAGCTCAGAGATCATTGTAGAGCTAGCAATACATGTTTTTTTGTAAGATTTCCAAGAGACTGCTCCTCCACCAAGAGTAAATACATATCCACTTGTGGATTTTACTTCATTTGATCTCGGTGGTCCAATTTGCATCACTATATCCTTTCAATACTGCTGATATTGTTATAATGCAAGACATAGTTTTGAGTATGTTTTAAATAGCCCAAAACTTTTTTCATTGTCATCCAATGAGTTCGATTGGGATCACTCGTGAGCAGACTCAGTTCATTAATAGCACATGCTATATCTGATCGCGCACACTTCGTGATATACATCATACTTCCTAATACTCTAGCACAATCCAATTGTGAGTCACTTTCGCCTTCACTCTTTTGAAATGCAAAGCTCACATTTATTGGAGTCTTGACAATAATGAAATCCAAATATTTGAACTAGTCAAGTACCTTTTCAATGCAATGAGACTCTGACAATGCTAAACATTATGGAGTTCTAAGGATTCTTATACCTAAGATCGCATCAGCAACTCTAAGATCTTTCATATCAAATTGCTTTCTAGCATACGTTTAGTAGCATTTATGTCATTAGTGTCTCTATTGATGATCAACATGTCATCAATATACAAACAAACAATGACCTTGTGATTTTAATGTAAACACATTTATCACTTCCATCATTCTTAAATCTATTTGTCAATACGGTTTGGTCAAATTTCTTATGTCATTGTTTGGATGCTTGTTTTTGTCCATAAAGTGACTTAACAAGTTCACACACTTTCTTTTCTTTACCAGGAACCACAAAACTCTCGGGTTGTTCCATGTAAATTTCTTCCTCCAATTCTCCATTTAAGAAAGTTATTTTCACATTCATTTGATGAATTTGGAGGTCATATACCCAGCTAACATAATTAACATCCAAATGAATGTAATTCTAGTTACTGGCGAGTATGTGTCGAAAAGATCAAGACCTTGTCTTTGTCTAAAGCCTTTGACAAAAAGTCTTGCTTTATATTTGTCAACAGCTCCATCAACTTTCATTTTCCTTCTGAAGATTCACTTTGAACCCAAAGGTTTATTTCCTGGAGGAAGATCAACCAACTTCCAATAAGATTGCTCAAGATTGAACCAATCTCACTATTGACACCATCTTTCCAAAAGGATGAGTCCACATAAGACATAAGAAATGTTACAAAATCAGATCTGAAGGTAGTAGATGTCCTTTGACATTTACTACGCCTTTGAATCTCTTTATTAAGTACATTTTCCTTTTGTTTTTCCAAAGTCTTTTAGACCTTTCACTAGACTACTCAAGTCTAATTTTACAGTCCACAGTCTTAGGTCCTATTTTAATCCTTTTAGGAATAGGAACTTGGACTTTGGCTAGACACCCCCACACTTTGAAATATTTCAAGTTGGATTTCATTTCTTTCCATTTCTCATATGGAATAGATTGTGTCCTGAACAAACAAAAGTTTTTATTACTTTCTTTCTGAAAAGACAAAACTTTTTTTTGTTCCCTTTTGCTGTAAGGATAGCTTCTCCACACAAGTTTTGTGGTAAACCTGAACTTATAAGTAATGTAGCCATCATTTTCTTCAAAGTTCGGTTTTTTTTTCATTCTGCAATTCCATTAGATTGGGGTGAATAGGGCAGTAGTTTGATGGATAAATCCACTTTCCAAACATATTTCTGCAAAAGGAATTTATATTCTCCATCCCTATCACTTTTTATCTTTTTCCCAACTGATTACAACTTCAATTTTATATTGCCTAGACGTTTCTATTGCTTCATCCTTACCATTCAACAAATAGACATAACCGTATCAAATGCAATTGTCAATAAAAGTTATGAGATACTTTTTTCCACCACGAGATGGTGTTGACTTCATATCACAAATGTCAGTGTAAATCAACTCTAAAGCATTAGAATTCCTTTCAACAGATTTATAAGAATGCTCAGCATACTTAGATTCCACACAAACTTGACATTTTTATTTATTGCACTCAAAGTTAGACAAAACTTCTAAGTTGATCAGTTTTCCTTACAATGTTTTGTAATTGACATGTCCCAAGTGTTCATGTTACAAACAGTTTGACTCAAGCAAGTAAGAACAAATAAAAATATTGAGTTTGAAAAGCTCTCCGTAAGGTAGCTTTTTCTCACAAATATTTTGTTCCTACTTCTTACAATTTTGTGTGATACAAACATTGTTTAGAGTCAGCACCTTGTCAAATGTCATTTTCAGAAGGACATTTTCATAACTTTCAATTTGATTGTTATAGAACTACCCATGAACAAAGTTTCACCGGGTCCAATAAAGGCAATATAATCCAAATGCTTCTTTTACAAAACATGACAAATGACTATCCATCAATATTCATGTCTATACAAATAATTACATTTAATAGACGTATTTTTTCATGAAAAATCACAACATTTAAGTAACACTTTTTCATAAAAGAACACAATCATTTTCAACAAAGTATACATATAATTTGGTAGTTTCAAACTAGTCATACTATATACTAGTAAAAGAGAAACTCAACGACCAAAATATCAAATATACTCCAAGAATTTTGTGGGTCTAACATAATACAAAAGTATCATCGAATTTCATATCTTGTGCTCCAAATTTAAATTTAGACACTAAGTCTAATTTTATCTTTATCATAAGCAAAGAACCTCCACATTTTAAATATGATCTCAAAATATTTTTCAAATAGTTGAAAATAATTTTTCCACATATTTTTTCAGACTATCAAAATGTCATTGGCAGCATGAAACCTCTTTTGGAAATATTATTCTACGGAAGAATTATAGTGCTTCAATTCTCTTTGACGATCTTTACATAGTGTCAAAGTTCATTCCATAGAGACACCTATTGCAGGTACAAAATCACAAACTCTAAGTCACTGGTATTTTTTCTCTACCACAAATAGACATACCACTTAGTATTTAGAATACTAACAATAAAGACAAAAAATTATTTGTACAATGTGAAGTTTATAAAAAATCAAAAGTACAACACTGACTTATTATGTGAAGTTTTCATATTCTTCAAACCAATTGCATAGTCTAATTTATCCAGAGTTGAAAACTACAAAAGATTTTAGTCTACAAAAATCAGACACAATCAAATTTTCACATGGAGCACAAAACTACAAAAGTTTTTTTTTTAGTCTCCAAATAGAATAAACATATTCTTAGATTATCACATAGAAATGCTTTTCTTTTCAAATAGCCTTCCAACTATAACATTTTGACATACTATTTTATCAAACAAAAATATGCATGTCTCATTCTGCAAACTAAAGAATTTTAAAGACAACACTATTTGCCAAGGAAAATCATTTATAATCGTACTGTTTGCAGATCTTCTTCCAAAGATACACATGATAAATATCAAAAGAATTAACTTTAGAAACTATTTTCCTCCTTAGATAAATAATAAGAAGGTTACCTGGTGTAATCTTTAACCGGAATACCACCAATTTTCTGGGTACATTCTCAATGCGATCTTGCTAAACAAGGCACCGAATTCTGAAGAAGTAGTGCATTAATCTTCAACTTCCATGATCTGTTTTCCTCAATCAGTAGAATACAAGAAATACCAACAGTATAATAATTTCCTTAAGATTGTTGTTCATCTTGTATTTCCTAAGATACTTAGAACAAAAAATTTGAAGAACTTGATAAGAAACAACAAAGTTTAAAGAGCATTTTCAAAACTAGAAAATTAAAACCAGTAGAAAAAATAGAATCAGAAACAGATTAGAAAAAATATACAAAATATTTTTTCTTAAAGAAGAAAATCTAGCCCACTGAATGCACAATTTCCCCTTAAGGAAATTATTCCCCTCAAGTACCCGAGGTAAATTGAATAGATCCACCCAGGATAGAACGATCTTACTCACCGGTGTATCTATACCTAAAACCACGGTGTCAGCGAACCACTCAATGGCAGTAAAGTACACTTAGAATACTAGATTTAGTAATAGTAGAAGAAGTCCAGAAAATTGATTCTTTTAAAATGAGAGGAAATCCCTCAATTTATAGAAAACAAAGGATAGTGTGAAAAAGTTCTTATTGTGCCTTACCAGAAAGGTCACAACCCTTTGGAAAAGTCACAATCTTTCGGAGAGGTCACAACATTTCATAAAAGTCGCAACTTTTCATGAAAGTCACAACTCTTCATAAAAGTCGCAACACTTCATTTTCCATTCACACCTTATAAAACCCAACAACTTATTAGGAGAATGATGATTGTGATGATTTTTTATGGCCAGGTAGTTGTATTCTTATGATGGTAGGTTTGTATGCTATCGATAATTATAGAAAATATCGCAATGTCAAGAAAGAGCAGAATGTCAAGAAGGAGCAGAAGGTTAAGTTGGAAGTATTAAGAGAGTTAAATCAAGAACGTGAAGATCGCATTTTGGCAGAAAGGAAAAGTTGTTTCCCTCTCCATCCATATATGTATTCCACTCCACTTATCGGGATACGACTGGAAAAAGAAGAGGAAGGAAATAACTAGTCTCAGTTTACTAATTTTTTAAGATCAATTTTTATATATAAGTTTTTTTTATCTATAATTTAGTGTCTTTTTTGATCAATTGTGCACTAATTTATGTTGGATTCAATAATTGATTTAGGTTACGATCCAAATTCTAAGTTCGATATAATATTAAAATGCCCATCTTAATCTTGATCCGTATTTCAAAACAGAAGAAAAGGGGAGCTGCTAAAGTGATTGAGGAAGCTTTGTCAAAGGTTCTGTATTTTATTTTTTTGGGCGATCGTATCTTATCCTTATGCTAGGTAATTGCATCTTGTCCAGCAAATAAGCTCCTCTAACCCCACTAGGCAATTGAGGGTTCATTCCTCATGCTAGCTAATTTAGCAAGATGATTAACCATTGTGTTTCTTTTAACAACGAGTGAAGCAAAAACCAGCATTCCCTATTAAATCAGCAGTCCTCTGTTCCAAATATACTTTACTACTTATGGTTTTGCGATTACTTATATCAGAAAGGGTCATTTTTCAGCCATGATAGGCATTACTAAAAGCATATGTGTAGCAACACAAACCTATTGCATGTATGGAGACTGATTGAGTTTCAATTGTAGATCAAGCGGTTTCGTTTACTGCTTACTGTCAAAGATAAAGCACTGGACATACCAACCAACTTGGACAACAGAACTTCTCTATGACTTAAGAGAGTGAGAGAGAGCTTCTTCCATCTCATAAGTTTTGATTAACTAAATATTTGAAGGTTTGTCATATTCAGATATTTTGATTTTCTTCCTACCTCGATATTCGACTCAAGTGAACATCATCTGCATGTTTCCGTCTTTCGCCAGATATCCTCCAATTGAGAGGAAAAATGATACATTATCAGCTCAACTTGCAGACATGAAATTTATACATGGTGTGTCTTGTCAAATATATGGATTACACAAGACTACTGGTGACCCTCAAGCCCAAGACATACTTAATTTGATGAAAAGGTACTTTTTCCAAGTAAAACTTTCATTCAGGGTACTTTTGTACAGATGCTTTTGGAAATTTGATTATATTGTTCTATGGATGTGTTGCTTAAAGGTACCCTTCTTTGCGCGTTTCTTATGTTGAGGAGAAAGAAGAAATTATGACAGACAAGCCACAGAAAGTTTATTCATCTATTCTAGTTAAAGCTGTTAACAGTTTTGATCAGGTATGAAAAAAAATTCCACCAAGCAGTTGGATATATTAGGTAGAGATATGGCTTCGATAAAGTGTAATTTCACCATGTTTTTCAGATAGGAAATGATTTGTTACCCCATTTTTATATCCATATACTGTAGTTGTGTTAGTTGCAGAGTCTCGTTGTTAATAGCTGGATTTTATCGAAAGTGATTTCTTTTATGTCTCGTAGGTCCAAATCTTGACTAAATGCAAGAGAGTGTACAAATAATTTGTCCTGTTTCAAAATTTTAACACGCAACTTGAGGTAAATAAGGCAATCATTTACAGAGATCTCGATTACTAGTCTCATCATCACTAGCTGAACTTTTTATGGCTAACCATATTGCCAATATACTCTATATGCATTGGTGAGTATTTCCAAGAAAAAAAATGAGTATTGAACTTTTATTTTATTCCATTTTTATTTCTCTATGAAAATATTTGTGATACACTTTAATTTCGTGCAAAATGATAGGTACTTTAACATTTTTAGCTAGAAATTCGATATGATATTATTGTATATTTATTTATTGTAATGCCATAAGAGTTGATTGATTTTATTTACTTATGGGATTTATGTTTCATGGTATAAAAAATAATTTATAATTTTGTCAAACTTAGTTGATTGATTTTACTAATATAAATGTATAAATTGAGTGATATTATTGATATAAAATAAAATTTAATGACTTTGTTAAATAAATTCTCAAAGTTGAATGATCTTTTGAGATATTAACTCCCTTCAGTAATCATTAATTTATGCTGGATGCATAAAGAAAATTTATGGAATAGAAACTCAAGCGGGCACCTATGGCATGTCAGGAAGCATCGTTCACACAAGTTAAACTATACTGAAAGAAACTAAACAAACTTAATTAGATTGATCGTGTAATATCCAGCTATATATGTTGTTTACTATGATATGAAACATGAAGGAAAAAAAAAAAGATAAGCACTAGTAGATTACGCAAATATATCCACAGCTTCCATTTCTTTCAATTGTGTGACTCCTTTGCCACTAGAGGAACCCATACTACTAGACTTTGGTCCGAAATATTCACATTGCCAGACATTGGATGAACAACCATTTTACCTCTTAACGAATGAGATAAAGGGAAGATTGGCCACCATCAGGGTATCTCCAATCAGCTGAGCATGGTTGGATGCCCAGTCTGTAGCATCCTCCTGATCACATCCATCCCAAAAGTAGAATCTGATGAACTAAAGAAAGGTAACACAAAACTTAGCTGGAAGGTGATACATGTTAAATTTGTATTAAATAAAGCTACATATTGTTGTAGATGTAAATTAAGTAGTACTTCTACTAGTTTGTTCCAGTACAGCAAGCTATCCTCTAGCTTTCAAAATTACCATGACTTCCGTATAAAACATATATATTCATCATCAAGAACATTCTGACTAATATGTTACTTCAATTTATCTTATATATATCAAAGTATATCATCTTTATTGTCATCCCAAATCCTCACCAGGGGGGGGGGGGGGGGGGGGGGGGGGGGGGGGGGGGGGGGGGGG